>JASPKZ010008017.1:0-298296 GCA_030220185.1 Diploptera punctata
TGTTTCTATTGAGGCCTAAACAAATCAACAAATGGCCTAAATTCGTGAATAGACTATGATGATGATGAAGTTTGCGGACAATTTGGGCCTTAATTCCTGGCATTTTTCTTCTAGATGAGAAAATCCCCGATAAACTCTCACAGGAAACTTATCCTGGCCGGGTATCGAATACGGGCCTGCTGCGTTTGAGGCAACGACGTTACCACTGAACCACGGCGGTAGACGCTTAAGAGAACCTCAGGCCTGAAATTAGTGCTCTCTAAACAAAATTTGTAGGTCTTTCTCGCCGAGGTTTGTATTACAACAGTAATAACCTTAGAAGTTAAAGAGCCTCTATAAATAAACTACCACCTCATGGGATTGAATCCGTGACTCTTAGATTTTCCTCTTTCTTGAATATAAAAGTTTCTTACACGAAGAATTTGTGTTTGGGCGGAGTTGACATGGATTGCCGACAGCATGCAATTGATACCAACTTAGCAAAGAAAATTATTAACAAATTAGGCGAGGTTGATTAGATACCGGTAACTGTTATTTGTAAAGGATTGAAACGTGGGCGTGGGTGGAATTGGCACTGTCAAGATCACGATTTATTAATACTCTATTTATGGCAAAGTTTGGTTTCCCGCATTATTTTCATCGATCATTCACAGGTCGATATAATAGTCCCAAGTTGCACGACGTTGCCCATAGACTTCTTCCTGAATATTCTACTACTGCTATACTGGTTTCGGCCTTAGTTTATGTTGTAATGTAAACATAAGCACGTGGTTAAGTGTGATTTCATTGGCCACATGAACCTAATGACATCGTTGTCCAGTGGCGTAGATGAAAACATAGATCCCTGATCATTCTACATTTTATATAATATAACTACTACTATGTATGAACAACATTATCATAAGTAATGCCACGAGTGATTTCCAAATTATTGATAAATTCACGACTCACGAAGTGAAAAGTGAATTTATCTAGAGAATTTGGAAATCAAGAGTGACATTTGTTAGGACTATTTAACGAATAAAATTAAGCTGTTTACTCACAAATCATTGTTTAACTATAGTTATTTCAAAATATTTATATATTTAAAGTAAACGGCGATGTTTGAAAACAAATCAGAAATATGAGGTTATGTTAATTCACTGCTGCTTGATCATATTATTTATTGCCAAATAAGATCGCAATATTGTAAGAGTGCACCCAAGTGGAGAAATAATTAAACACATCAAACTATATATCATAATCAACATTACGGGTTATTCATTTATTTTTTTAGTAAACAACTCAGTAAAATCAAGGAATCTTTTCATTGTTTGCTATATTCAATGTATTTGTTGGAGAAAACTAATGCTTTGACCTGTTCAGAACATTAAAAAGGAGGAGCTTTCTTTGTCAGAAAAGCAGGAGCTGATAAAGAGAAATCGATAAAGAGCGAGGTGAAACACGACTGTCATTGGTTGTAAAACAACATTCATTGAAACGTGATTGGTCATTGACTAGCATTTGTAGCATGAGTTAAATAGTCGCAAAAAATGATGATAAATTAATAAAACACAATGTAACGTATGAATAAATGACAACGGTGAGCAGCAAGTATAAATTTATATAAATTTAAATATAAAACCAAAAGATGAAGAGGGAAATTCAGTTATTACAACATGGCCGCTCTTGTTGAATACGTTAAACAGCAGAGAGGGAAGCCTTTGAAAAGTGGTGAAAAAGGAATTGTTTTAAATGTAATTTGAAAATTGAGTGATATTTTCCTAATTTGATTTTAACGGTTTTCAGCTTTGTTCATTTGTATTTATATTATATGTATTAGTAGCATAACTATTTTGCCGCTTTCCTCATTCGAAATTAATTTAAAAAGATTTAGGCCTAATCAAGTATGTTATTTTAAATATTGTTTTTAAAATTTCTAAAACACGTCTAGATCCATGCGACTTTGGTAAATTAATGCCACTGGAATTTGACAGCAAGTTAGAAGGCGCGTAAATAGTACCATATCTCCACCAATCACAGGTGTCTGCGGAAGGAAACCTTTTGTACTTTGTTTACAGTACAACATAAACTAAGGCCGAATACGGTATAGTATTATCATCTAGCGATTAGTATACTAATTTACAGCTAGGATAGATGATGACATCGTTAGATAATTAACTCACTGACTCTATCAAACCTGTAGGCGCATGGCCGCGCGGACATAAGATCTCCGTACATCCCTATGCTGAGATGTTTTTCATCCTCTGTATGATCTACTACCCTCAAATCATGGATAATATTATTCTTCCACCTCATTCTTAGTCTACCAACTGGGCATTTTCCTCTGGTTTTCCTACCAGAAGCTTCCATGCACCTCTTCATCCCCCATACGTTCCACATGTTCTGACCATCGCAGCCTATGAGACTTTAGGTAATAATATATTATTATAAAATGAGTTAAAATATACCTTCTTAGGTAAGATCCGTCGTCCTCAACTTATAAAATATGTAATCTTTATGCCTACACTGAGCTACAAGCCGAAAGGTCGAGGGTTCAAGTCCCGGTGGGTCAGGATTTTTAAACTGACCCAAACCTTCTGGCGGCACTATGGCCCTGGGGTCGACTCAGCCTCTAACGGAAATGAGTACCAGACGCTTGTTCTGGGGGTAAAGGCGGCCGTCACGCAGGGCTGACAATCCGGCTGACATCAAGTGCCGATTGTTCAGAAATAGTGGGAGCCTTAACCTCCTACTACCCCAAAGGCCTCCTGAGGCCTGTAGTGGGATTACTTTACTGGGGGCACGCCGTAGCGTAGTGGTTAAGGTACTGCGCTACAAGCCGGAAGGTCGAGGGTTCAAGTCCCGGTGGGGTCAGGATTTTTAAACTGACCCAATCCTTCCGGCGGCACTATGGCCCTGGGGTCGACTCAGCCTCTAACGGAAATGAGTACCAGACGCTTGTTCTGGGGGTAAAGGCGGCCGTCACGCAGGGCTGACAATCCGGCTGACATCTAGTGCCGATTGTCTAGAAAAAGTGGGAGCCTTAACCTCCTACTACCCCAAGGGCCTCCTGAGGCCTGTAGCGGGACTACTTTACTTTGGGGCACGCCGTAGCGTAGTGGTTAAGGCGCTGCGCTACAAGTCGGAAGGTCGAGGGTTCAAGTCCCGTTGGGGTCAGGATTTTTAAACTGACCAAAACCTTCTGGCGGCACCATGGCCCTGGGGTCGACTCAGCCTCTAACGTAAATGAGTACCAGACGTTTGTTCTGGGGGTAAAGGCGGCCGTCACGCAGGGCTGACAACCCGGCTGACATCAAGTGCCGATTGTCTAGAAAAAGTAGGAGCCTTAACCTCCTACTACCCGAAGGGCCTCCCGAGGCCTGTAGTGGGATTACTTTACTTACTTTACTTATGCCTGTAGGCCCTTCAGAACATCCGTTTCATCTTCGCTACAACATTCAGTATGATGGTTGATGATGCTGGTCCTAATGTGGTGTTGTCGTGACTAAAGCTTCTTCCTGACGATATCGTATAGTGGGTTGTTTAGTCTGGAGTGCTTTCATTTATTAAAAGCTTGTTGTCTATTTCCTTGATAATTTCCAGGTCTTCCAGTATGTTGATTTTAGATGGATTTCCCTCTTTGTGTACTAGTTGATTGTGAAAAGAATGTCATATATGAGCCAACAATTGACTATTACAAAGACAAATACCAATTAGTGTAACTGTCACAGGATTGATGATCGGGGCAAGAGGTACTATACCAGGATTCTTAGCTAAGTTTTCGAATTCCTTAGATTTGGACAGGGTGAATCTTTCTAAAATTGCCATCGCTGCCATTAGAGGATCAATTTCAATTTAAGAAAACATATTTATAAAATGTCTTCTTTATAGTATGTATGTCCACTGCTGTGGTCTCGAGGTAGCGTGCTGCCTTGTCACGCAGCGAGCCCGGGTTCGATCCCCAGTCGGAGCAGTTTTTCTGCGTGAGGTTTTTATAGGGGGTTTTCCTCACCTGTAAGACAAATATCAGGAACACTTTAAGGCCCAAACGTTCCCCGAAATCATAAGGCCATCATCATTATCCGTATCATTATAATCATTCTTCATCGGTGTGGAAAGCAACGGGAAGCTACCACACCTACAATTTCCTAGTAAAGCTGCAAAGCATAGCATGAAAATGCTATGATTGCAGTGAAAGACCTGCCCTCGGGCAGAATTACTATGGATGGATAGTATGTATACTTCAGTTACAATTTTGTAAATGTATTTACAGAATGTATTTCATCAATTTCGAAAATTAATTGTCTGTATCGCTTTTGCCCTTGAGGCAATCCTCTAATGAGGAAAGTTTTATATAATAAAATATATGGTTGTTTATATTGAAGCTTGCCAATAACTGTGCGAGGGAACAAATTTTAGTAAAAAATTTGTGAAGGTTGTTGTATGTCATGGGAACATGTAATCTGCATATTTATCGTGATGAGAGCTTGAAGGTTTCGCTTTCTTTTGGAATTTAGTATGACTAGCGAACAATGGTCTTGTTGGACCATGCTACTAAGGATTGCATAGCTAATGAATGGCATGCTTATTCTTGACAGATATGCAAAAAATTCGTGTGCAAACAACTGAACAAAAATTGGCTAAGGTCCTATCCGGAGGTTGAATACCTGGACATTATCCAAAATAAAGTTATGTGGCTTGTTAGATCGGCAGATAATGACTTCACAGTGTATCCCTGGTCAGGTCGGAATGCGACTTGTTTTATCTAGTAGGATCGCTAAAATTATTATCAAGTGCAATGCCACAAGAATTTTCACGTACTTAACTTACTTAATACAGGCCTTCCACTTTACAGCAGTTCGCCCTTAATTCCTGCTTTTCAGAGATTCCTATTTTCACATTGCCCTTCTTCCATACCCCTCTTCATCATGGCACCATATATTCCCTCTACCATGTTCTTCGGCTTCTCCGCCTCTTCCTTTTGCCTGATACCATGCAATGTAACACCCGTTTAGGCCACTGTTCATCCGACATCCGTTGTACACGTCCATACCACTAACTGTAAAGCTCTCTTTGTTATCCTATCGATAACAGTCTCTTGTGCATTCATTTCTTGTCAAATATATGTATTTATAAAATGTTGTAAGTCCACCGCTGTGGTCTCGGGGTAGCCTGCTGTCTTGTCACGCAGCGGGCCCGGGTTCGATCCCCGATCGGGACAGTTTTTCTGGGTGAGGTTTTTATCGGAGTTTTTCCTCACCTGTAAGACAAATGTCAGGAAAACTTTAAGGCCCAAACGGTCCCTGAAATCATATGGCCATCGCTCATCATCATTCATATTCATCTTAGATTAAGCTTAGGATTAGGGACTCTCCTGGCGCACCACTATCATCATCATCATCCATCATATCATCGGGGCAACGTAACCCCGCCTGCCTCACAAGTGGGTTACAAGTACGCCATGCCAGGAGAGAACACCAGGAATGTCGAAAGACAACCTGGGGCATTTGAAAAAAAAAATGTTTGTATATCTCTCTCTTTTTTTTTCTGGTCAGATTCCTATTCCATAAAAGACCATTCAGGGAACTGATCGCCTTCCATGCACAATTTATTCTGTTAATAATATATTTTTCACTACTAGATTTATCTATTATAGAACCAAGATATTTAAATTATTCAACACATAATAGGCCTATAGTCGATAATTCACGAGCAGAGCGTAGCGACGGGCGTGAATTGTCCAAAAAAAAATTAAAAACCCTTCTTCTTCCTCCTCCTGCTCGTGGTGTAGGACTGAGTTATATTTTAACAATGCAGCGTTTATTGGCGAAGCAGGTGACTACCAGCAATTCTTCCATAATTTGGGAGGTCATCCCAAAGACAGTCGTGGCGATTTTGCTAGATGATTTTTCCGCTCTTCTATTCTTTTTTCACATTTGATCACATTTTGTACTCCACGTTTCTTGAACCTCCTCAATTCGTGTCCAACTCAGGACCGGGTCAATGGATGAGATGCGATGAAGCCCCTTACATTGGAGGTCTATGATTAACAAGGGTGCTGGCCGTCCACACCTGACGCGGAGCAGATGAAATGGAACGAAATGAACGAGATGACTGGAGTATGGAAAAATGATGGAATACATTTTTTGGCCAGGGAAAACGGGAGAAATAACTGGGGGGGGATGCTATACTCCTTTTTTGTCCACCACGAAACCCACATGAAGTGACCGAGACGGTCGAACTCGGGACACCAGCTACCAGAGTTCATCATCATCATCATCAACAATCACGGATTAAGCCCATGTGGCTTGTTCCGGTCTCATAGATTCTCATTCAAAAGTTGGATCCATCTCTTCTTCGGTCTACCAACATTCCTGCGTCCTTTTGGTTTGTATTTAAGTATAATTTTGGGAATGCGATAATCTTCCATTCTTTGAACGTGTTCTTTCCATTTTTTTCTAGACTCTTTTATTCAATCTAAGAGTTTAAAGATATTTAGCTCATTTCTAATATCCTCACTTATTTTCTTATCTAGAAGTTTGCAACCAGCCACACTTCTCAGAAATCTCATTTCAGCTGCTTCTACGATCTTCTCTTCTCTTTTAGTTAAAACCCACATTCACTACCATACAATAGTAAGGGGACTGCCACTACTTTATAAAATTTTAGTTTTGTTTCTTTTCTTGTGCTTTTAAATATCCTTTTGATTGTTCCACATATATAATTAAATTTATTAAGTTTGTTAAATAGATCTTCATTTTTAAAATAGGAGATTTCATAACCCAGATCCACCACGAAACCCACATGAAGTAACCGAGACGCGCGAACTCGGGACACCAGCCACCAGAGTTTAGAATATAATAGTATATTACGATGCGAGGTTGGGAAGTGGCTTTTACAGAATCGAGGAAAATGTTTAAAACCGAGCGATAGCGAGGTTTTTAATTTCTGAGATTCTGTAAAACACTTCGGAAACGCGCGTTGTACATTTTTTTTTGTGCGATGGTGTTTTCAAGTTAATAAATAATAGTAAAATAACATGTTTGTTGGAAATATTTGCTTTCATTATAAACAATTGATTAACGTTAACAGTGTGGACAGTGTTTATTAGTTGAAACAACAGGAGGCCGTGAGACCATTTAGTGATAAAATGGTGACAAGTACGTATTTATTGTTTTATATTGTTCCAAATAAATTTCAGTTGATTTAAAATGCAGGGATTTGTTTCGTATAATGTATATTAACATTACCTTTTGGATATTTTTTGTATAGCCTATACATTGTATATAGTATACATACAGTCAGATTCAACCCAGGAAGTTATTGTGAGTTTGGAATAGTAAACAGGGTTGCCATTTTAACAGTATTTTCATGAGATAAATTCTTAAATTAAACTGAAGTATGCAACATAGCAGGTACAGAGTTGTAAGTTGTAGCCGTCCAAGCCACCTCCTCTTAAAGAAAAAAACAGTTACTTACACTTGTCACTGAGCTCGTGCGGACCTGGTAGTATGCTGTGTGAAAGTGTCGACTCTCATATTTACTATAAAACTAGTTTGCATGCCGTAAAAGAAAAACTGTTTTTTAAGTGTTTAGTACATAGATTTGGAGTAACCTTTCCCCTCCTCCCCCAAACAAACAAATACTGTTATTATGATTTTGGCAACATCTACCCCTGTACTTAGGGGGACACAGGCGTAGCCCGTAAGGTCTGTAGTAACTTCCTGAGTGAATTAGAGTGTAGAAGACAGTGGTTTTACTTCCCACACGCGTGTTTGTAATGTGTAATATTACAGTATAGTTATTTAGGTTGACAACCCTGAAATCTAGGAAGTTGAACTTTCAATCATGGTCGCCATTGCTGTAAGTTCGACAAAACGCACTATCGCGCAAAATAATATGTTCCTAACTTTATCAGTAATCTCATATGCAGAATATAAGTTAACTTCTCAGTAACCAGATATCAATAGTCTCCATTTTTTTTTCTTTTCAAATATTGGTTTCAGATCTTTCATGCATAAAATTTCCTTTAATATGTAATCGTCTTTTAAAAGAATAACAGTATTAAATAGGCTCTAGTAGCTTCGAGTAGTTAATCGGCCTCGAGAGACGAGGATTCAAGGTCAATGCATTTTTGTGATGAAAATTTCAAGTATGTTGCCTCCTTTGGGGAGAAATTGCAAACCATTGATCCGCTATCGTTTTCACTGAGATACATGGCATATTGAAAAACCCTCAGACGCGAGAATCGAAAAAAAAAAAACTAAGAAATTTGCACATATGAACTCTGTATAGTTTTATTAAATTGTATGTGTGTTAAAATAATTAAGAGGACCAGCCTCAAGGTCTTGTGATCAGAAGTTCTGAATACAGTTCATGAGATCCTGAATTCGAATTCAGGCCAGACCACAGGATTTTTCCTGTGATGACCGATGGTTCTGAAATTCAGGTTAAGTTAGGATTAAGAACTCTCCTGACTTTATTATCATTTATCACACATCATATCATGGAGATGATTTTCTGCACCTTCCAGACGTTCCAACCTCAGAACCGGGTTATGATTTTTCCAATGCCAGGAGATAATGAGAGAAATGTAAAATAACTGATGGCAATGGTGGCGTTAAAAAATCAAGGGTTTTCTAAATGAAGCATACATATCAAACTGTATTTGTAAAAATTATGACAACCCGTGGAATTACACATATGACATACGTAATTTTGATAGACACAAAATAAAAAAAATAAAAACTCCTGGCGCGACAGGCCTAGAAGGCCCTTAGCCTACCATCCGGCTGCTGGCCTCACATCCACATGTGTCAGTCACAGGGGTAGATGATCAGCCAATGTAGGGGTGACATGTGGTCAGCATGTCGAGTCCCCCAGCCGTCATAGTTGGTTTTCTCAACCTAGAGCCGCTACTTATTGTCATCATCATCATCTTCATTCATGGATTAGGTCTGTTGACCCGTTCCGACTTCAGCCCATCTCTTTCTAGGTCTGCCCACATCTCGGGTGCCTTTAGGTTTGTATTTTGTTATTTGTTTTGGATATCTGTCTTCATTCATTCTGTCTATGTGTTGCTTCCATTTTTGTCTATATGTATCCATTTTATCAGTTATTGCAAATATTTCAAGTTCCTGTCTTATTTTTGTGTTCTTGATTCTGTCTTCCTTAGTGACACCCTTTAACAGATCTCAAAAATTCATTTCATTTCTGCCGCCGTTATCCTACTTAGGTCTTGTTTTTTATGTATCCAGGCTTCTGAACCATAGAGCAGTACCGGTACTGCCAACATTTTATAAAATTTCAGTTGGGTCTCTCTTGTTGTTTTGTTATTTAGTGTTCGTTTTATCGTACCACATATTCCCTGGAATTTTGCTATTTTATTATTTATATCATTATCATAATTAAATTAAATGTCACATAGCCGTAGTGAAGGCAACTTCTCTAGGAGACGAACACTCCGAAATTCCAGTTCCCTGCCCTCCAGGAAGAGGGGTTTGGCTAGAGGCTGGTAACCTCTACTAGTAAAAAATAACTTACTCATAAACTTCAGCTACTTATTGTAGCTACCCAAATGCCTCACGATGATGGGCGGGCAGCGGTCCCATACTGGCCGAAATACCATGAGAAAATTTCTTCCCCCATGGAGACTCGAACCAGCGCAAGTCCCGTAGCTCTGTGACAAGGTTTCCTGCCTTTACCACTCGGTTACGGCGCGGGACAGATACAAAAGTAACGTAAAAAATTAAAAAAAAGGTCTACAGCTATGAGAGAAATGTAAAATAATTGATGAAAATGGTGGCATTAAAAAATCAAGGGTCTTCGAAATGAAACACGTATCAAACTGTATTTATAAAAATGGTGACAACTCGTGAAATTACGCATACGACTCTGTAAAGAGATAAAAACGTAATTTTGATACAAATATAATGTAAATCATTTAAAAAAAAAAGGCCTACGACACAAATTATTGATTTCTATAATGCCATTTGACTTATAATTTTTGGTTAAAAAAGTAAGGGATATAAAGTAGTTGAGAACTATGTGTCCAGGTGTCAGGAACTGTGCGACGTGCAGCAGAGCCATCTCTACGGTTAGAGTATGAACCAACATATTAATCAAGTTGTGGCGCCATCTCCATAGGTAATCGAGGAACTAATAAAAATAAATGACTGTCAATTGTATTAATATCTGGTTCCGGTAGTGTGGTTGTCAGTTTCCGACATTTTAATAAAAGTGCAGTTTAATATTTGCTAATTTAAACTATTTTTCGTCATGTCAACGTATCCACAGAGAAATGACGAATATAATCTATCATGGGATCCATCTTCATATTCGACTGGTTTGAACTTTGATACAAATGATATGACAAACTTTAACAGTGAAGCTCTAAATTTTCAGTCTTTCGATGGTCAATACACAGAAAATATCGGCGGTAATTTTTCACCAAATAAACAAACTTATTCATATTATGATCCGCTAACTCCACAGCAAGATACTTACGACCCATATTCGGGTGTGAGCGCACCTCCTGGTACCGCAGGTCAAAATGAATTTGAGGAAGATGAACCCCCACTTCTTGAAGAGCTTGGCATATTTCCTGATCGGATAATGGGAAAAACTTTGATGGTTCTAAATCCTTTTCAGAACCAGAATTCAGTGGATGCGAACACACTATGTGAAACAGATTTGGCTGGCCCAGCAACATTTTGTGTTTTGCTTGGATCTTGTCTCCTACTTGCAGGATCTAAGGCCCATTTTGGATATGTTTATGGACTTGTTGTGATCAGTTGCATAGTTATGTACTGTCTTTTGAATCTTATGACTACAAGAGGAAATATTACATTTGGCTCAGTTATTTCAATTCTTGGTTATTGCCTTTTGCCTGTATCTGTTCTGTCAGTGTGTGGTATATTCTTGCCCTTGTATAGTCCAGTTGGAATTGTTCTATCAGTAATCGCTGTTTTTTGGAGTAGTTTATCAGCATCTAAACTTTTTGTGACACTGTCAGAAGATTCTCAGCAAAGACCATTAATTGCATATCCTTGTGCTCTTCTGTATGGAACATTTGCTCTTATCATTGTGTTTTGATGTAATTCTGGCACATTTTGTGTTTAATAATGAGATCCACTAATTGACGTGTCGTTGGGTTTATAAATTGTGAATTTTTACAGTGATATAGGTGAAACTACGGAAGTCAAATTATAAAGAAAAGCTGACCTAATTATTCAATTATGTGGAAAATTTACTCAATGTTCTTATGGAGATTTACTATGCAGTGCCCAAACTTCACCCATAGCTCTCACCAAACAAGCGGTGTACATATGTAAATTTAAGTAACAATAATATAACATTAACAGAAATTACATATAAGTGAGGTTAGATTTTACAGTTTAATTTTCATTTTTATTGGAATGGTATCCTGAGTTTTGATTATTAATTTTTCTAATATTTTGATCGAAGTTGAAAAGAGCTATAGGAGAAGCTTTTGGTTGCTCATACTAAATACAGAGCAGTTTATATATTATTTATGTCATTCAGCGGTAAGTGGACTTAGCATTAGCACTTGTCATTCCCGGTTAATGGGGTCACACACTATAGTTATGTCCTTCTGTCTGTTTTCTGTCTCTATCTTCAGTATAAATTCTTTAATGTTAAAAACCGACTCTAGTGGATCATGTATATAAGGTGCTGATGCAGCGCATGCTTACCGCTATGTGTCATCTAAAATGTTATAAATTGTTCTGTATATAATTTCTGAAATTTTAGGATTTGGTGGGATATAATGTATGGCATGCTTTAAAGTTGGTAATTGTGTACAAAGGACCACAGCTGCTTTGTGCCCACCTCACTTTATGAAACTAATTACATAACCTGAAACCTTAGTGTTAACTTCTTTACTAAGGTGAGATAGATGTTCATTAGTTTTTTTAAATTATGTAAGAAAGAATTATTAATCAGACTAAAGAATAAGGAAAAATATTCCCTTTCTACACAATTACTCAAAAAAAAAAAATATATATAGCATATTTTGTAGTTTTACCTATATGACAACAAAATAAAACTAATATATAAGTGCTAGTAAGCATAGGCCTGTAGGGATTATAGGAACAAAAAAAAGTAACCTCAAATTTTGAAAAAGATCTAAATAAATACTAATTTAAAATATTAAAAATAAATTATTAAATTAAAAATTTACGTTTGAATTATCTATTTGATTCACTAAACCAGTTACAAATAATTACCATAAGGTTCACATGAAAAAAAAATAGAGCTAACAATCTCTGTGTGATTTAATTCTTTATAGCAAGATCACTTTTGTTGTGACATTTTATTCATATTATTAGTGCATGTATTAAATATCATCTATTAAGGACATTAAAATTAAATAATTATTGCTGTTTTCGGATAAGAAAGGAATTGCTGAAAATGCCTGTGATTGAACACTTTCAGAAAATTGCTATAGGATAAATTATATTTTAAGTAAATGTAACAAATAACATAGCATATATTAACATTCATAAAAACTACCAGATTTGTTTTTCCTTATATTTACATTAGATTACTGTATATGTTATGTTTCTGTAAGTCTATAATTGATGGATGAATTATTTATGAATAAGTGCTACATGAAATCCATTGATCAGCGGAACTGTTAACAAAATGTAATGATTCAACTTACAGAACCAGTAAATAGTATATTAAATCTTCGTTTTTAAAAAGTTATCATACAAATTTCAGTATTTATTTCTCATTTTGCATAAAAAATTGAATTTACCTTTTCACTTCTTGTTGAGAAAGTGAATTAAATTTTAAGACATTCTATTTCTTAAAATTTGTCTAAATTTGTGATTTGCCATATGTACTTTATTTTAAACTGCCCCATTATAAAGAACTAAAAAAAACAACCAATCAAAAGTTTAGTTCATATTCTCGAGAAAAGTTATAAATGTAATCATTTTTAAGATTTAAAAAATATGTGTCTGATAATCGCTGCTAGCTAAATTGACAATCTACAAGCCTCATGTCCAATCAATTCTATTCTTATTTCACAGCTCATTTGCTATATTATTTATGATTATATGATTAAAATAAGAAATATAGTGTGTTGATGGAATATTAAATGTTTATTTTCTTGTAGCTTATATATGTGTGCATGCACTTTTATTTTGATTATATTAAAGGCCATAAATATACACTGAAATGATGTTTGTGTTGAAGAAGGAAAATTTAATTTATCTAAGACATAATATACTGTAAGAATCTTACATTTTTTTATGTAACTGCTGTTATACCAGACTTGCAGTAAGTATTTTATGGCAACTCAAGTTATCTGAAGTAATCATTGTATGTAATTTAACAATAAAGAGCTTATAAAATATAAGTTGTTTTTTCCTGAAGATTTCCATGGTGTGACGTGCCTAGAAGGCTTTTTGCATACCAGCTGATGCAGGTCTCACTTCCATGTGTCAATGATCTAGAACCAATTTTTTTAGAATTCTTGTTATGAGTTGAATGTCCCATGTACAAGGGCATTATTAGAATAAAACAGGATTTCCAATGTTTAATTAAGAATGCCATTAGTAATCATAACAAATTCATATTTTATGCTCACAGCAAAACTTTTTAGATTTCTCATTATGAGATAAATTCTTTAGTATTAAAATATCAAATTCCTATTTTATTCTCACTATCTCCATTTTTTTAGAATTATTCGTATGAGGTGAATGGCATCAGTAATCAAATATGAATTCTTGTTTTATTTTCACAATGCCTATGGACATGGGACATTCACCTCATGACAAGAATTTAAGAAATGTGCTTAGATCTGTTGATTCTGGACCATCTAGATCATCAATGTGTCTGTCATACAGGTGAGGTGCCAACTATAAGTGTGGTAAGGAGGTTCATGGCCCAAGGAACAGTAACTCCTGAAGATCATAAAATGAGTTTCAGTAATGGGATTTATAATGGGTTAAACATGAAATTCCTGTGGCATCGAAGTGATATCATTAGTTGGTAATGATCTTGTATGGAAAAATGTTCAAAAGAAATAAATGAAGAAAAATACTTCTTCAAACTACTAACATTTAAATAATTCTTTATCTGTAACATCTAAGGTTATTAGTAGAGACCGAATTACATGCATTTGCATATGTAGATCTTTTTCAGCTGTTATTGCACATTTTAACTAAAAACTAGTGATAATGTATATTTTTGCACTAATTTACAACTTTTAAAAATCTGTGTTGTTTTACAATGAACATTTTGAGGCTGCCCAAAGTATAGTAAACGATTTCGATAGTGCAGAGGCTTTGGCAGTTTGTCAGTGCAAGGAAGCATTTAACGATTCCAGTATTTTAAAAAAATTGCTGTGATTAGCACTCATTCTTCCCATATACCTGCAACTATTAAAAAATTTCAAACTCAAGGTTTGGCGTTTATTGATTCAATTCAGTTATTGGATGAACTCCTTATTGTCGGAGGTATTCCCAAGCAAACTTCAGGAAAAGTTTGAAAACTTTTGAATGATAACCCAGTCTTTGAATCTTTGTGTCAAATTAATAGTTTTATAGATGGGATGGGCGAGCTTTTGCCAGATATAATAAGTGTCAAAATAGCCCCCAATTTCAAATACTGCCCAGTTACTTCAGTTGATGTAGAACGGTTCTTTTCTGTTTATGAGCATATTTTGAGTGATTGAAGACACAACCTTACTACCGAACATTTGGAACAGTACCTGATCGTTTCTGTTTAAAATAGTAGCAAAATGTATTAATATATTAATTTGTGAACACACTTTTGCCTGATACTGATTGATAATTTTATCATTTATATCTGGGGGGCATGCCGTAGCGTAGTGGTTAAGGCACTGAGCTACAAGCCGGAGGGTCGAGGGTTCAAGTACCGTTGGGGTCAGGATTTTTAAACTGACCCAAACCCTCTGGCGGCACTATGGCCCTGGGGTTGACTCAGCCTCTAACTGAAATGAGTACCAGATGCTTGTTCTGGGGGTCATGCAGGGCTGACATAAAGTGCCGATTGTCTAGAAGAAGTGGGAGCCTTAACCTCCTACTACCCCAAGGGCCTCCGGGCCTGTTGTGGGATCACTTTACTTTCGGCACTATGGCCCTGGGGTCGACTCAGCCTCTAACAGAAATGGGTACCAGATGCTTGTTCTGGGGGTAAAGGTGGCCGTCATGCAGGGCTGACAACCCGACTGACATAAAGTGCCGATTGTCTAGAAAAAGTGGGAGCCTTAACCTCCTACTACCCCAAGGGCCTCCGGGCCTGTTGTGGGATCACTTTACTTTTTACTTATCATTTATATCAGTGATAAATGCTAATATTAATAAATAGATAATAAAAATACTAATTTTTTTTTTTGGTATTGCATATATTGATATTTTAAGCATTTTTCATGCATATTTCGAGTTTGTTATGTTGCATATAATCTGGTCTCTAGTTGTTAGTTTACAATTTAGCTTAAAACCTTCATTACAGTTTAAAAAAATTGATAATTGTTCTTAGGGGACATGCTATAGCATAATTCATAAAGAAATATATTCTAGTCCTGATGTGGTCAGCATTTTTAAATTTACCTAAATCTAGCAGCACTGTGACTCATAGGTCGACTCCACCTCTAATGGAAATGAGTACTAGATGTATCTTCTGGGTCGTGAAAGAAGCCATCATGCAAGAGTGATATCTTGGGCTGATTGTCTAGAAAGACGGGAGCCTCAACCTCCTTTCACTTAAGGATGTCCTAAGGCTTTTAGTGGGATATCTCTATATTTATCAAAGATAAGATCCTGAAATAAAATTATGCAGACGTTACAAATTTAGTTTTTTTTCTTACAAAAAAGTTGGCTCCACATGAATTATATAATGATGGCAAGGTGCCAAATAAAATATTAGTAAAATTATTATTGAACTTTTATAGGAATAAATCACTATGAGGTTTAATTTATCAAAAATCATTATTGTTAATATGGTGAAATTAAATGTTTCTTACCTCTCCTCATATATATTTTCTAAGTTGATCCGATTTCGAGACTATAACTGTCTCATCATCAGAACTTTGTTGGCGACTGGTGTTATGTCAATCGGAAGAACAGAGGGAAGAAGAAGAGTTTCTTCCGATCGACATAACACCAGTCGCCAACAAAGTTCTGATGATGAGACAGTTATAGTCTCGAAATCGTGATCAACTTAGAAAATATATATGAGGAGAGGTAAGAAACATTTAATTTCACCATAAATTAAACATCATAGTGATTAATTCCTATAAAAGTTAAATTGTTAATATTATTTAGATATTATTATTTATTTAGCAGGTTTCACAACATATTCCTCTGCCCAATTAATATACTATCATTCTAATCTTCACTGTCTAATCCTTTTCCCTCATGCTGCTCAAAACACCATCAGTTCAGATATTTTTGTTTTGTTAAAAGTATTGTAGTTTCTTGGCTTACAAAGGAAACATTAAAGCTGATGACTGTGTAAGGTGGATAATAATCTAGCCAGTATAGGGGTGACGTGTGGTCATCATGTTGATCCTCTCAACAGTAATAGCAGTCTTCTGAACCTGCTTTGGCTAGTTGTAAGTAACCAAATTCCTCAAGCTGGGTAGAACCACATCCCGGCTGAAATTCTATGAGAAAATTAATAAATTGAAAATCACACCCAATGGGCATTTTAAAGTTTTAATTTTCAGTGACTTAAGGGGAACTATCAGTCATTGCATGCCAAAACCTACCTTGAAATTTTTCCCACAGAAGCATGGCGTACCAAGGCTGTGTCCAAATAATTATCTGCCTTCTTTAATTGCAAGGCACAGAAATCAGAGTCAGAATACAACAATGGCTACTCTCTGTGCAAAGTAGTTGGATGCTTTAGAGCAGAATGAAGTGAGGCAGACAGCATATAGTGAGGAGGTTTATCCAATCCATCAAACGAGGAGTTGTATTACTTCCCTGTAGTTTAAATGGGAGATTTAGCACTAGATTTTAGAGCCTTTTAGTTAAAAATGGCATAATTTTTTTTGGGCATACCCTTGGTACATCACAATGCTTCTCTGGGAGAAATTTCGAAGTAAGTTTCAGCATGTAATGGTTAACAGCTCCTTTTAGTCTTTTAATAATCGGACTGTCTTTCCATACACTTTGATGTGATAGGTCACACATAGTTCACATACACAATCATTTCTTGGATGATGCCACCTTTTCTTTGTGCATAATTTCCCCTGGAAGCCATGGACTGTGAGAAGAGTCACTGCATGCCAACTGAATAGGAGTCGAAATCAAAATACGTAATGTAACACTAAGGAGTTGACTCAGTAACATTTGAGACTCGTTCAAAGATTCCAGATTCAATCAAACTGAAAAATGTTTTTTTCTCTGCCATTTATCTGGTGGACTAGTGGTTATGGTAAAATGAAATGTTTCTTACCTCTCCTCATACAAATCTTCTAAGTAAATCACGATTTTGAGACCATAATGGTCTCATCTTCAGTACTATTTTCGCAACTGCTGTTATGTCGATCAGAAGAAATTCTTCTTCTTTCCTCTGTTGGTGGACCGATGAACCTCTGAATCAGGTCAGAATTTGCAGGAATTACGAAGTTCATAAGTTTTCCTTTGTTTTTCTGAATGTGAATCTTTTCCCAAACGATGAGTTCCTTTTGTTTGTCTATTTGTTTAAATAGACTGCTTTTGATTCAATTAAATGTTGTTCAGACCAAGCATGAGCAGCTACTGCTGACTTTTCCACTTCTCCATTTTTGACATTTCTTAAGATGTTCTTTCACCCTTGTTTTCAAATTTCATTTTGTTTTTCCAATATACATTTTGTGACTCCCTGCATTCGATCTGATAAATTCCTGATTTGTTTTCTTCTTCTAGTGGTTATCATGCTCGCCTCCGGTTCCATAGTTCATTGGTTCAAGCCCAACTGGAGTTGATGTATTTTCAGGATATAAAAATCGTGAGCATGTGTTCCTTCAAAAGGGAACTAAATCCATGGATTCCATGTCACAGATATATGGGATGTAAAAGAACATAAAATCTGAAAAAAAAAAAAAACCTCTGACCAAAATTTGTCGTCCCTTTCTGCCTATATTTGAATTGCAATGCTAATAACTCCAGATATTAAAGAGCTTCATTAAATAAAATGGTAACCAAGAGTTTTTCTTGGTGGTAAGTAAAATGTGGGTTGGGATATCATTAACAGAATCCATTTCTCAATATCAAATTAAAATTTAAAAAATGGATGTCTTGATAGGTTAGTTCAAGAAACACCTCACCCATCAATGTATAAAAATAAAAAAAGTACTCATTGTTACATAATTATAAAATACCTAGTCAAATTGTATAAAAAAATTACTGAAGCAAGTGTTTTTGAATTTATTTGGTATAAAAAGAATTGGGTTACAGAACAAAGATTGGAAAACAGGCTTTGTTCTAAAGGAAACAGAATAATGTGGGAACCTTAAATATTTTTACTTTTATTCAATGCCCCAGGTTTGTCATTTTTTACATTTTCTGGGCATTAGTGTAATTGTAACCCACTCCTGAGGTTGGAACGCTTGGAAGGTGAGGTTATGCTGCCCCGATGATATGATGAGTATGATGTCAGGGACTGTTTGGACCTTAAAGTTTCCTGATATTTGTAATACATCATCATCATCATCATAATTGGCTCGACAGCCCCATGTGGGCCTTGGCCGCCTTCAGAAATCCATGCCAGACTTCCCTGTTCTGCGCTTCATTCTTCCAGTTTTTTATTTTTAAAATTTTAATGTCTTGAATTATACCATCCTCCCATCTTAATTTAGGTCTTCCAACTTTTCTGGCATAGCGGTTGTTCATTGTAAATTCTTTTTGTAATCCTTTTGTTGTCCATGCGAATAATGTGTCCAGCCCATGCCAATCTATTAACTTTAACAAAATTCAAAATATCTGGCTGATTGTACAATTTATACAATTCATTATTGTATCTCTTTCTCCATGCATTATTTTCTTTCACGGCACCAAAAATGGATCTCAGTATCTTCCTTTCAAAACGCCCTAATAATTCCTCATCAGATTTCAACATGGTCCAAGTTCTGATGCGTAAGTTAACACTGGTCTAAGGAGAACTTTATACATGAGTATTTTTGTCTTTCTAGATATAAACTGAGATCTAAACATTGTCCTGAGTCCAAAAAAACATTTGTTTGCAGCCATGATCCATAGATGTATTTCAGCCGAATTGTCATTTCTACAATTTACTTCAGATCATTGTTGTCATAGAAAGTTCTGTCCGGCATATTGTTCTTGTGGTTTCGGGACAGTTATATTTTAACAGTATAGGGGTGTCAACCCTATGCCCAACCCCCAGCTATCCTGGAGGACCGATGTTTTCTGTCAGGGTTGTCTCCCTTAGTTGGCCAGTCCCGATTTTCAAGCGTCGGAAACTCACTTTTCGCCCTTGCACCACTTAGTTTTAACCAGGAGCCACGACGAGGACGTGTGTGCATCGGACTTGGTAGGAATCAATGGCATTTCTCGAGTTTTAGTAGTATATACCCGCCAACAAGGTATATACCCTCGAGACCACATACTACCCCTTTGGCTCCCATTTGTAATACAGGTGAACAAAACCTCGCCCAGGAAACTGTCCCAACCAGGGAACAAATCCTTCTTCTTGTAATCTTGTAAGCCTATGTTTCCCTTAACAGAGATTTTAGGCGCTGCCCCTACAGGGAAGAATTTGAACGATACTAATTTAGTTACACTTGTTTTCGTATAGATGCCATTTGAATGGTCCATGGTCATCGTTCCGCCTCATACTGACATCTAGAAAACCAAGGTAGTACTAGGACGGGAAAATTCCGTAAATTTTGCTTAAAGGCCTTTTCATTCAGGCTTAAGGATCTTTTACGAGCCTGAAAATCTTCAGACTCGGGACCCACAGCTTAAAGTCTCTCCCGGAGGACTTGCTCCTTGGATTTTTCCATCCTAAAAAAACCCATCGACCCCGGCTGGGTTTGAACCCGTGACCCTAGGAACCAGAGGCAAGGAGCATAACCACTAGTCCACCGTGGCCGACATGAACAAATCCTGAGAAGTTATATATAATTTAACTTTGGTGAAGTGGAAGAGAAGACCTTACGGTCTTAACTCCATCAGGTAAAATAAATAAATAAAGGCAGCACACTACCTCCAGACCACAGCGCGAAGGAATATTATTTTTATCTTGACTCATAATTTATGTCAAACTTTTTCTCATATGGGAGTTTCAGTTGCTGGGTTGAAGCTAATAAATATTTTATTTACAGCATTGATAGTAATGATGATGTACAAATTACTCATACATATATGCAAGGAAATAAACTGGAATGTTTAATTATACTTTTTTACAGGATTGCCACCAGATGTCAGTCAAGTGCATCAACCCATCTTGGTATGCACTGCTCACATTCACTGGGATCCTGAGTTCTGTGATGTAAAGCTGATTCAGACAATGATGTTGTCAAATGAATTACGCAGTATCTTGGAAGAGGCGAGTCATAATTTTCGTCCAGGGCACAAACCCGATACAAATAACATTCAGTTATTACTGTGTGGAGATTTCAACTCTTTACCTGATTCAGGTATATCATTTTCATTTTCATATGTTCAAAAGTTAAGTGTAACTTAAATAGTAACATGTCATAATTAAAAAAAAAATGTATATACAGAGTGATTCAGAAATATGGCTATACGTTTGATCGCATTTTGTAATGAAAATATTATTATTAAAGGAAATATGATGTTATCATTGGAAAGGGAACCCTTCAAATTACAACAATAGAACAAAACAAATCACTGCTCACATGCAGCTTGGCGGGTTGATTTTTGTGGGATAGCGTCGAACACCTCCACAATTCTCTTCGTTGTTACTGCATCCGTGCTAATGCGAGGCCTTCCAGGAGGTTTGATTTTCTGCATTCTTCCCATTTCCAGCAGTCGTTTTCTCCACTTCCCCACAGTCAACGGTTGCGATGCTACGTTAAACTCACGTCTTGCCATCTTGCGACCTCACGATCGTTAGCATACGTTATTGCCCATGCAGCAATTGTAATTTACTGTTTCATATTCAACGCCATTTTGACTAATGACGTAAGTTCTACACTGTTTTGTTTTATTCTTTTTGTAATTTGAATAATTGCCTTTCCAATGGTAATTTCATATTTCCTGTAATAGTAATATTTTCATCACACAACGTGATCAAACGTATAGCCATATTTATGATTCACCCTGTATATGTATATATATATATATATATTGTTGATTAATTTTTCATGTGTTTTGGAATTGATTCCAAAAAGCTGTTAATTGGATGGCATTATGCATCAACCAACTATGCGCCATTATGTTGGTTTTGAGAAAAATACATTTGAAGTTTAAGTCAATCTTCACTATTTATTGTAGTGCCAATCTAACAATACTGGATATTGCAAGTTATTTTCCTTGTTTGACAGATATGCATCAACAATCTAAGAGTGGGAACATTTGGTGCACTATGCAACATTTTGATTAGCATTTATGAAGATCTGGTTTCATAGCCATTTGTGCAAAACATAGAATCTCTGATAGGACTGATGGCATTTACATATTTCTTTAATAATAACACTATATTTAAATATTTGGCGCTAAAAGTGTGTGTATTACTTCATTAGTGAGTGCAACAGATGGCATCTTTATCTCAATTTAAGAAAATTATACGTAGCCTCTTGATGCATAACACTATCCAATTTCTTGTGTGTTTTGGTACTGATACCACAAGACTGTTAATCTTTATGTGTTATAACAAGCCTGGTGATAACATTCTCTCATGTAAGGAATTATTTTAATCTTCTTGGAGTATTGCTGATTAATATGCCTCTGTTATTCCATATTCTGTACTTTTATATTTCTTCTATCTATCTATCTATTTTCGGGTTTTTACAGCTGCTGTCGTCTTCCTGTGCCAAACCTCCAAAGCCTATGGTCTTGGGCATCTTCGATGCTTAGCCCTCTAGCTTGCATTACTGTCTTCATGTTTTCCTTCCATGTTAACTTTGGTCTCCCTCTTTTCTTCTTTCTGTTCGGATGCCATCATATAGTTGCTTCGGCCATCGCTCATCTTCCATTCTTAAAACATGTCCTAACCACTTTAATTCCTTCTCCTCAATTCTTTCAATTATGCTTTCTCCTGCTTCCATTATGTTTCTAATTTCCTTATTTGTGACATGTTCTAATTTTGACTTTCTGGCACTTCTGCGTAAATAATCCATTTCTAGAGCTATTAGTCTATTCTTGTAGTACTTATTGATTGTCCATACCTCACTTCCATACATTGCAACAGATTCCACCAATGTTTTACCAATATATTTTTTTGTGTCTTTCCAAATATGCTTATCCCACCATATGGAATTTAACGATGATATTATTTTGCTACTCAATTCAATTCTATGTTTTATGTTCTCTTTGCTTATACCTTCAATGTTATCCATAATTATTCCCAAATATTTGGTTTGTTTCACTTGCTTCATTTGGATTCCTTCTTCCAATATTAAATTTTCTCTTTCATTGCTATTTATTGCCAGATATTCTGTTTTTTTGTAAATTTACTGTGACCCCATGATTCATATGTGTTTTTCAACCTTTTTATTATGAATTCCATATCAAATTTGTCTTATGCTAAAATCAGTTGATCATCGGCAAATTGTAATGTCAGCAAAAATCTGTTGCCTATTGGGATCCCCATACCTTTGCAGCTTTGTTTCCATTTCATTAATATAAATTCTACATAAATATTAAATAAAATTGGTGATAGACTGCACCCTTGTTTCAATCCCTTTGTGGTTTTTATAGGATTAGACATTATATTTCTTCCCATTACAAATTGCAAGCTCATTAATCATATTTAAATTTGATGATTCTCTCAAATTTGGAATCTTCCTATTGTTTTCTTGCTTTCACTTATAAATTTAACATTTGTTGTGGTTTAATGTATTTTTGGATTCCTGTAACATGACCAATTTTGTTAATTTATAATAATTATAAGTATTTTTCTACGATTTCTTATCCAATCTGGTGTAGGCCTATATATTTAAATTTTTTCAGCCTAAATTCTCTTAATTATTCTTAACAATAATTAATTACTCAAATAATTTACTGTACGTTAAAACCTGATGCTTTGTGTAGTTTTCGGGAAAAAATGAAAATCCAACCTACTTTTAAAAATATTTTTCATATACTATATCCGAGCTAAGTTCCAGTTGTACTGTAAACAAACCTGCATAAGGTATTATTTCACTAACTGTGTCTATTGGGGGAACCATGGTGCTACTTTTACCTGCCATATGAGTGAATTGTCTATGGAATTGTCAATGATACAAAAATTTTTTTAGCAACATCGTATTTTACAGGAAATAAGACTGAATACAAGATAAGATGTTACCAATAATTAGGAATTTCCTCCATTTCTTATTTATGTATGACAAAAAATTATATATGGACCTACCTAATCAGACGTTTATGCTTTTTCCATGATATTGATAGATATCCTTTATTTACAACTAGCGAACCTGGCAGATGTTGTCCTGCCCGAACGTTCAATTCTCATGTCATGGGCGGACAATAAAAATGTGTTACTTTTTTACCATAAAATTCAGCAATTAGGACATAATTAGATATTATTAAATAAGTTCGCAAGAAAACCTCTTACAGCCTTCTGTTACGGCTCAAGAAGTGTGAATGATGTCACACAGTCATGAACATTAGAATTGTACTCTCCCTTGCAGATAAGTTAAGAACCATCATACAACAATTATATTAGAATGAAAAAAAAAAAAAGATTAATTGATGAGAGTGAGTCAAAACAGTTTTTTTTTTTCCCCAGCTAGATTTCATTTCTGACCCACTGTGTACCGGCCCATACTGGCCAACAATCCATTACAAAAATGTCTTCCCACGTAGAGACTCGAACCAGCGTAAGTCCCGTAGTTCTGCGCCAAGACTTCTTGCCTTAACCACTCGGCTAAGACGCGAGACTCTTGGTATCAATGAAAGACAAAAATGATTTTTATGAGTTATCCGTAAGAGATAAACATATGCTGTCATGGACTTTTTTGTAGAGTTTTTTTGAGATATTCAATTCTGTGTACATTAATTTTATGTATTTCTTATGGTTTAGGCAGCGTAAGCCATTTAAGTGTCCAAAGAGCTACTTTTTTACGTTTTCCACTACAAAGGGCGATTTTTAAGGGTGTAGGAGTTGAGTATCACAACTCTCTTATAGCCTATGTTCATCCTGGGAATCTCCTGAACATTTTGCAAAAAAAACCCCATCACAATCGGATCACGGTATGGCCGCACATAAAGTACGAACAAACAAACAAATATACAAACAAACAAACATTAATTTTTATATATAAGATTTCATTATGAGCAGAATTTATGGTCCACGCTGACTTACCTGTAAATTCTGCCACATCCTCAATGGCTAATGTAGGATTTTTTCACCAAACTGTTTGAAAACATTCAAAATAATTTGTTTCTCTCCGCTTTTTAAGATTTTCCTTTTGATGCTTCAAAAATTGTATAGAAGAAGCAGCCTTTTGAAACAATTGAAATTCTAATGTATTCTGCACTACGAATGCGTAAGAATTAAACAATGAAATGCTTCATATTTAAATAGAAAAATTTTACACCCAGAATGAGACCCAGGACCTTTGGTTTTCTGGCCGATGCTCTACCGACTGAGCTACCTGGGCAAATTACAATCTAAACGCAAATTTTTCTCTTATATACATCGTAAATTCCCGTGCATCAAATGCTATGAAATCTTTGTTCCTATCTTTGCAAATGGCGACTCCTTTATTAAGAAGACATTTATTTGGGAATTTTTATATTACATTATAAGCCAGTACGACTTCTTTTGATGGTTTTTATTATTCATTTCATACGTCTCAATGATAGGTAAATCATGATTTATCTATCATTGAGACGTATGAAATGAATAATAAAAACATTGAATTAAATTTTTTTAATATCGAATGAAATGCTTATTTATTATATCTTTTAAAACTTTAATTACATATTTTAAAATTCTCCCATAAACTTATTTGTTTATGTGCTAGATAATATATATTTTTATTATTTTATTTTATTTATTTCAAGTGTTAGAAAGCAAACTACATTTTCTTACATGCTTAAAGGTAAAAAAAAAAACAGTTATTCAAACAATTAAAATGCAGTCCATACTTCTGGTTTGTTTATATTACAACTGGAACTTAGCTCGGAAGAGGTATAACATTGAATTTAAGATTTTTTCTCTTGTAAAATTGTACATTTTGGAATAATTAAGGAGCATTATAAGAGTGTGGTTGATTTGATTGTTTTAGGAGTGATTGAATTCCTGACCTCAGGGCGCGTACCTGCAGACCATAAGGACTTCAAATCTCTTGCCTATAAGTCATGCCTACAGAAGATCTCGGGCTGTGACAAACCAAATGAATTTACACATTCCTTCAAGCTTGCTTCAGCATACAGTGAAGACATCATGCCATTCACCAATTACACGTCAGTTTAATTTTTAAATAAAACATAAATATCCTTAACTTGTAATTATATTTGAGTTGGTATTTTGACTCACCTCATATTTCTTGATTTTTATGCAAACCTAGATTTCGTTGCTTCTGTGCAACATTGTCGATGGTTCCAACTGTCATTTAGCAGTTGTCCTTTCTGTGAGTTGATTTCTGCTCCTTCTGCTGGCTGACCGATGAACTTCCAAATCAATTTTTTTTCTTTGGGAATTTCAAAATTCATAGTTTTCTTTTTATTTTTATTCATTATTATTATTATTATTATTATTATTATTATTATTCTTTTTTATTCTTTAATTTTCATTCTTTTTTATAACTGAATTTTGAAATTCCTGGAGAAAAAGAAAAAAAATATATTTGGAAGTTCATTGGTCAGCCAGTAGAGGGAGCAGAAATCAACTCACACGAAGCTTTTTTATTTTTATTCTTTATTATTATTATTTTTTATAAGAATAAAAAGAAATCTGAATTTTGAAATTCCCGGAGAAAAAGAAAAAAAAAATGATTTGGAAGTTCGGAGAGCCAGCAGAGGGAGCAGAAATCAACTCACAGAAAGGACAAACACTAAACGACAGTTGCAAGTATCGACAATGTTGCACAGAAGCGACGAAACCTAGGTCTGCATAAAAATCAAGAAATATGAGATGAGTCAAAATACCAACTCAAATATAATTAAAAGAGACCTTATAGCATATTATACTTTTTTAAAATTATTTTTCACTGATAGTAATTAATATTATAATTACAAAGAAATAAATGTTATCTCAATCAAAACATAAATTTATTACGTCGACGTTTCAATCTCCTTATGTGAGATCATTTTCAAGACATGGTTGTTTATAAATTTATTATAATATATTATAAACAACCATGTCTTGAAAATGATCTCACATGAGGAGATTGAAACGTTGACATAATAAATTTATGTTTTGACTGAGATAACATTTATTTCTTTGTAATTATAAAACCTCATAGTGTTATTTCCTACATGTATTAAATCCTCAACTTGTGTCAAACTCAGGGTTGCCTCGAGGGATGAGATGAGATGATGCCCTTATATTTATAGTGGTCTGTGAACGACAAGGGTGCCGGCCAACCATGCATGTTGCACTGTCACAGGGACGGATGAACAAAATTAAACAAAAATGCATGAGATGATTATGAAAAATGGTGAAATGAAATTTGTGCCAGGGAAAAACAGGAGAAACCCCGAGAAAAACCTGCTCAAGGTCCATTTTGTCTTCCACATAACCTACATGGAGTGACTGAGATGTGATCTTGAGGCCCCTGTGGTGAGAGAAGAGCTTCTAACCACTTGGGCTGCAGAGTTTACTTTTTTTTTTTAATTTTAAAAGTTATTTAATGGTTAATCACTAATGTACCTTTTATTGAATTAGGTATGAAATTAATAATATAAAAAAAAACATCAAAACAACTCTATTATAAGAATAGAAACGTCAGAAATGAGGTTTCTTAGGAGTGTGGCTGGCTGTACAATAACAGATCAAAAAGAAATGAAAATATACGAAGAGAACTAAATATATTCTAACTATTAGATAGAATTACACAATACAGAGATGAATGGATGGACCACATCAATAGAATGGATAACAATAGAATTCTGAAACAGATTCTTCATTACAAACCACTAGGATGAAGAAATGTTGGAAGACCCAATAAAAGATGGACAGACCAATTTTAGCATGAGATCGGAACAGACAAGCAGGTCTAATCCTTGATGCTGATGCTGATGATGATGATGAATTCTATTATATTATATTACTTGAGTTATGCTTTGCATCTCTTATCTGCCCATCCCTCTTCCAATTATTACAGAGTATATAACGAGTGGTATTACCTTAAACATAGGCAGTAATTGTTGATACCTATAAGAACTGTCTGCATGAAAAAAAAAACCAGGTGTGGGACAATTAAAAAAAATTCAAAAGACAAGTACTCCTGGAGGAACTGTAAGTCATGGGTAAAGAGTCTGAAGATTTTTAGACTCAAGCCTAAATTAGAACCTCAAATAAAATTTAATCAGCCTATTCCATCCAACTAATACCTAAGTTTCCTACTAGATTCTCTTTGAAGTAATGTACCAACCATGTGTCACTTGCTGACATTTGTAGGGAAATAAGCATAACTAAATTAGCTTCCTTTTTCCCTGCATGGGGATGTATGGCTATAGACTAAACTAGACTAAACTTTACATGTGACATGACTTTTTTTAATTACTTCATAAACTCCTGTCAAATTTGATTGTTACGGTTCCATTTTTCAAATTATTTCCCACCATTTACAATGATTTTTTTACATGTTTTCTAATGATTACTTGAATATACCTTTTCACGATATTGAACTACATGAAGATGTGGCAGTCATATCGATTTTAACAAATTTTCTGTGTTCCAGTGCAGCCAACATAGAACATAGAGTCTGTACTAATTAATTTACATTAAATAAATTCAGCGTGCATTCTTTCACAGGTTAGAGTACTTAAATTGCATTAGGTTGGTCTTTCAGAGGTTAGGGTACTTAAATTGTGTTAGGTTAACTTTTAGGTTTGTTGGCAATGTGAGTTCAAATATCGTGTATATGACGTTCTGCATCCTGTAATTCCATAGTGTAAACCGCTTCGTGTCTGTTGGCATATGGTTGGAACAATTTTTCTTGTCACATGTCATAAAGTATTTCTGTCCAGTTAATTTATCTTTGATCCCTAAGGTACATCTAAAGACCAAAAAAAGGGGGGGGTGAAGACTCATATTTAGAGATTGAATTGAAAATATACATTTTGTTTCCTTGCCTGGAATTATTTTCTGTGACCATCTTTGTCATTCTTAACCAAAATTCAATTTCTGATTTGATATTGGAAGTCTTGTATGTTCTCTCCTTCTGGTAGTAAACACTCAAACCTGACTTTTAAATCCTTTTCTCCATAACATAATTCATTAATTATTTTATAAGAATTAAATGAATCGCGATTTCTTCTTACCTCATATTTCTATGTTTTTTTAAACACAGCACTGCAGTATCAGCGACCCATTATCACCATCCTCAGCTGTTTTCACGACTGTCAATTTTTTCTTTTGCCGGCAATTAACCTTACTGCCATCTGGTGTTCCTTTGAAGGAATTATTTTAGATGGCAGTTTAGAAAAATTTTTTTCTTTTGCCGGTAATTATCCAAACTGCCATCTGGTGTTCTTTTGAAGGAATTATTTTAGATGGCAGTTTAGAAAATAATTCTTTCAAAAGAACACCAGATGGCAGTTTGGATAATTACCGGCAAAAGAAAAAATCAACAGTCATGAAAACAGCTGAGGAGGTGACAATGGGTCACTGATACTGCAGTGCTGTGTTTAAAAAAACATAGAAGTATGAGGTAAGAAGAAATCATGATTCATTTAATTCTTATGAATTGAACATTGTGCCGAGTGCTGGCCACGAGTCCAAGTCTCCCTTGAACGGGGCCACAGCCCGCAGAGAGTGCCAGTCCCATAGGACCGCGGCTGCATTCGGGAGGAGCTCTCCTCAGAGTCATGTTCCTTGAGAGTGGAGCACAAAGTGGGTGGTAAACTCCATCTAAGGCTAAATATAACCACGAGACCGATAGCGAACAAGTACCGTGAGGGAAAGTTGAAAAGAACTTTGAAGGGAGAGTTCAATAGTACGTGAAACCATTCAGGGGTAAACGGGAGAGATCTGAACTATCAAAAGGGGCAGACTAAACACAGAAATAAGACAGGAACTTGAAATATTTGCAATAACTGATAAAATAGATACATATAGACAAAAATGGAAGCAACACATGACAGAATGAATGAAGATAGATATCCAAAACAAATAACAAAATACAAACCTAAAGGCACCCGAGATGTGGGCAGACCTAGAAAGAGATGGGCTGAAGTCGGAATGGGTCAACAGACTTAATCCATGAATGCAGATGATAATGATGATGAATTGAACCTCATAATGTAAAAAATTCCCAAATTTAATGTATAATTATTTTATGTCTATTTTTATGGATGTACTGGACCATATATCCTCCTGAAAATTTTCCTTTTGATGACACAAAGTTGATTTTCGTCAGCCGTTTTCATTGTCCATGTGTTTGCACCATATGTAACCAATGGGCAAATAAGGATTTTATAGAAAATAATTTTGTTTTTTTTAGATAATATTTGCAATTTAAACAGAAGAAAAAATGAGAAACAGACTATTGTTTCTAACCGTATTGATCCTGTTTATTTAATTTTCCATTTCGTTTCTGATCCATATTGATCTTCTTTATTCAATTTTCCATTTTGTTTTTTATATAATTTACAAAAAAATAGGTGCCAAATTTAATATGGAAATATCAATTAACAAAACTAAAATTATGGCATTTCATGGGAAGGACCCCATACAAAGTAAAATCTGTCTCCAGAATAAAATTTTAGAGATATCTAATCAATTTAAATATCTTGGATATCATCTCTCTATCTGGGATGAAAAGGATATCCCTGAAAAAATTACTAGTTACAATAAAAGTTTAGGAATTATTAATCAAGTTATGAAACCATCCCTTGTACAAAAAAAACACCAGATTACGTTTATATTAACACTTTGGCTAGACCAGTGTTGACCTATGGTTGTGAAGCATGGACATTAAAAAGACAACATGAAAGCAGAATAATGGCTTGTGAAATGAGATTCATGCTCAGAACAGCGGGTTACACCAGATGGGATCGGAAAAGGAACACCAATATCTTAAAAGAATTGAAGACTACGCCAATTTTGGAATATATTAAACAGTACCAACTAAATTGGAAACACCATCTAAAAAGAATGAATTCAAATTGGATCCCGAAAGCTGTTTATAATTATTTACCAAGAGGACGAAGATCTCGGGCCGTCCTATGAAATGCTGGAGGGAAAATTTTCTATAGGATCGTAACAGGCCTTGGCCTAATACTTGGAAGGAAGAAGAAGAAAAAGAAGAAGATTTTGTTTTTATGGTCTATACCTCATAGTGTTACTTCCTATCAGTTTTGAGATGCATGTACATTTACTATTGAGATCTTGCCAGTATGTTTTTTTGTTTTAAGGTGCACAAGAAGCTGCATCTGCATGGCAAAACTATTGCTAAATTATTACTCCTTTCACTTTTTTACAGAAATTTTTAAGGAAATGTAACAGTGATGTATATAATAAACAAGTTTGGTCTGCCGTCATCTTGCCTCGTACACCAAATATGAGGTAAAATGATGGCAGACCAAACTTATTTATTAAGTAGAACCTCATAATGGTACTTCTTATTGTAAGATTTAAATTAAAATGTTTCATGCCTCACTTCATATCCAGTCTTCTAATTATACCGGTTTCAAAGCTTGGATAGCTTCATCTTCAATAATTTCTTGTTGACTGATGTTATGTCGATCAGGAGAACTGCTTGTTCCTTCCTCTTTTGGTGGACCGATGAGCCTCCAGATCCCTGGGAATTTCGAAGTTCATAAGTTTTTCTTTCTTGTTTTTTTTTTAATGTGGATTTTTTCTCAAACCATGAGTTCTTTTTGTTTTTCTGTTTGTTAGTTAGACTATATTTCGTACCAATTAGATGTTTTTCAGACCAAGCATGAGCAGTTACTATTGACTTTTTCACTTCACCATTTTTGACATTTCTAAGATGCTCATGCTTGATCTGAAAAACATCTAATTGATACAAAAACTAGTCAAATCAAACAAATAGAAATACAAAAAGAACTCACGGTTTTGGAAAAAATCCACATTCAAAAAAACGTGAAAGAAAAACTTATGAACTACAAAGTTCCTGGGAATTCTTATTTGATCCAGAGGTTCATGAGTCCACCACTAGAGGGAGGATGAATCAATTCTCCTGATCGACATAACATCAGTCGACAAGAAATTACTGAAGATGAAGCTGTCCAAGCTTTGAAACTGGTATAATTTGAAGATTGGATATGAGGTGAGGTATAAAACATTTTAATAAGAATCAAACAAATCGTGAATTCTTCCTACCTCATACATCTATGTTTATTTTAAACACAGAACTGCAGTATTGGAAAAAAAAACGTACTGCAGTTCTGTGTTAAAAAAACATAGATGTATGAGGTAAGAAGAATTCACGATTCATTTGATTGTTATTGAGAAAACCTCATAATGTAAAAATTCCTAAATTTATTATATTAATAAAACATTTTAATTTACATCTTAAATTAAACCTCATAGGAATTGTTTCCTATAAAGTTCAACTTCTTATTGTATTTTCATAAGTGATGTATATAATATTTTCTTTATTAATGTTGTTTTTTATATTTATTTTCAGGTTTGATTTTAAGGGGTATTATAGATTATATCTTCTATTCAAAACAAAGTATGACACCCTTAGGTTTGCTTGGGCCATTAGCACCTGAGTGGCTCAAGGAGAACAAAGTGGTTGGATGTCCACATCCTCATGTACCTTCTGGTAAATATTTATATTTTATAACATGGAGAGTTTCGAGACTTATAAGATTTTGTGTGTATGGTTTTATATGCTATATAACAGTGTATAAAGTAGTACTTTTTTCATACAGGGTACTCATTTTAAAACTTTCAAATCCAGATAACTATTCATTTTAATTTAAAACAGACTTGGTGGTCTAGGGGTTATGTTCTTTGCCTCTGATCCCTATGGTCATGAATTCAAATCCAGTTGATGTTGGATTTTTTAGAATGGAAAAATCTAAGGGTAATTCCTCTGGGAAAGACTCTTAAGCCATGGGTCTTTTTACATAAAAACCTCAACTGCGGTTTATCATGAATTTTAAAAGCCTTGCTGGCTCAGCTGCTTCCTGACTAGCGGGCCCGGGTTCGATACCTAGCAGGGTTGACAATTTTAATTGTTAAAATAATTTAATATAATTAATTTCATTGAAAAATGTTCAAATCTCGGTGCCAGAAGAGGCAATGATGTACAATTTTTAATCACAGTACACTCGTAAAGGGAATGAAATGTTCAGGGTTCAAATCCCGGTTCAAGCATTAATTTTTCTTTCTTAAATTAGATTCTATCCAGGATTGGAAAATGTTAATTGAAATAAAAACATTGAAAATATTGAGGTTTACAGCTAAAAAGCAATGTCTAAATTCTCTATAAAAATACTTCTGAATGGAAGACTTCAGTTGGTGTGACAGCTATTAGCCTTCGGAAGAAAGAGAATTGTGTAAGTTGAGAGAAATGTTAATGTTTGTATCATCATTTGAATGGTGTAATGAACAGCACACAAGTACGGAGAACAAGAGGTCAGGTTCAAATATTAATTTTTGTTTCTTAAATTAGATTCTATCCAGGATTGGAAAATGTTAATTTAACCCTCTGCATGCCACTGGTAAAATCTCTTGTGTCAGAGATTTAAATCGCATCCGCATTGCAAGTAGATTAAGTATATTGTCTGGCAGGTAATGGACAGGAGCACCAGAGCCAATCTGATCGGCGCATGACACCTAAAGGGTTAAGTAAAAACATTGGAAACTAGATTGTATACCAGATTCCTGCATTACATTACAAACCTCTCCGCAGTACATATGTTGAGATGGCATATGGTACTGTTCATAGCAATTCATTCAATGGATGGGGGCGTTAAGCCTGGTGGCCCCCTCGGTGCTTTTTTATGTGCTGGCACTGGGTTTAACCTTCTTCCTTCTTTTCATCATCATGCCTCATACAGGAGCCTTTACACTACACAAACATAAATATACATTTATCCTACACTCTGTACACAATACAAGAATACATCATCTACATAAATTGGTTTGCCAAAGAGGTGCGTAAATTAAAAATACATCACATTAACACCTCTATCTGCCCAGTGCAACCTGAAGCACGTAAAAATGCAGTTGATGACATTAGAATATACTAACACACACGGTGCCAATAAAAACATATAAAAAAATAAAAGTTTGTCAGAGCAACAATAACAAATATTGTGTGGAGTAATACTTTTTGTGTACTGAATAATTTGATGAATTTGAAAATGTGAAAAATGCACAACATTTTCGAAAAATGGCTTCAAAAATCAATGGGTGCTGCCAGGTTTACTTTCAGGGAGGTGCATCTGCATCTACACACTATAATATTAACTAATAAATATAATTTATAATTATGTATTTATGTTATGTTAGTTAAGAATCCCAAATTTAAATCACGCGACAACACAAGAAAAAAGTAGAGGAGAACACTAAATTCATTGACAGAGCGATGAACAAATTTGGACAGCAATCTAGATACCTTAAATTTTTATTCAAACAGTGACTTAATAAAAAGAAAATTCTTAATTTTTTCTCTGTGTTTTCTTTCCTTGAGGGGGGGGGGGGTGAATTTTTATTCAAACATTGACTTAATAAAAAAAATCTTAATTTTTTTTTTGTGTATTTTCTTGCCTGACAGGGGGGGTGAAATTTTATTCAAACAGTGACTTAATAAAATAAATATTTCATAATTTTTTCTGTGTATTTTCATGCCCTACAGGGGGCTGAATTTTTATTCAAACAGTGACTTAATAAAAAAAATTCTTAATTTTTTGTGTATTTTCTTGCCTGACAGGGGGGTGAAATTTTATTCAAACAGTGACTTAATAAAATAAATATTTCATAATTTTTTTTCTGTGTATTTTCATTCCCTACAGAGGGTGAATTTTTATTCAAACAGTGACTTAATAAAAAAAAATCTTAATTTTTTTTCTCTGTGTTTTCTTTCCTGCTGGGGGGGGGGGGAATAATAATTTTTTTTTGTATATTTTCTTTCCCGACAGGGGGTGAATTTTTATTCAAACAGTGACTTAATAAAATAAATATTTATTAATTTTTTCTGTGTATTTTGTTTCCTGACGGGGGGGGGGGGTGAATTTTTATTCAAACAGTGACTTAATAAAAAAAATTCTTAATATTTTTCTCTGTGTTTTCTTTGTCGAAAGGGGGTGAATTTTTATTCAAACAGTGACTTAATAAAACAAATTTTTAATTCTTTGAAATATTTCTTTTTTTTTTCCGTGTATTTTCTTTCCCTACATTAGGGTGCAAGTGCATCTCCTTCCACCCTCCTGCCAGCACCCATGTTTGTGTATGTTAAGAGTGAGTCTTATTTTATATCTTACAAACTGTTATTATTTACAGATCACTTTCCTCTCTTGGTGGAGTTGGAAATGACTCCCACAGTGCCTCCTTCTTCCAATGGCTTGATCCCACGGAGGTAGCAGCAAGCAAGAGTGCTGCAAGGTAGCACTTCGAATAGGAAGCATGCTCGCAACTCCAGAGACTGAGCACACTGAGGCAGCTTTAATTTCATCAATCAACCCTCTATCAGGGCTGCATTCAGAAAACTTCTGTTCTTGACATGGATTCTTTCAGATTTTTCTAACGGGTCTGAAATTATACCAAAGTATAGCACCACAATACAACTTGTATCCATCCCTTACAGATCCTTCCCTTCAGGCAAATAAATGATCATTGTGCAATAATGTCAGCTTCAATCAATAGGAAATAATATTCTCTTTAAAATTACAGTTAATGTTATAACTAAAACAAGATGCTTTCTTTGAAATTCATCGGACATTTTTTGACAACTCACCTCAATTTCATGTTTTTCACGAAACTGCAGTTTAACGTAATCACAGTCATCTTCAGCCATAACTCTGACTGATGAAATTCTTCAGCCGTCAACTGTTCTATTGTCACCATCTTCAGTGCTGCCATCTATGGTTGAATTTATGAACTTCAAAATCAAATTTTGTTCGTTAGGAATATCAAAATCATTGATATTCCTAACAAAGAAAATTTGATTTTGATGTTTATAAATTCTGTGGCAGCGCTGAAGATGGTGACAATAGAAGAGTTGACGGCCGAAGAATTTCATCAGTCGGAGTTATGTCTCAAGATGTATGTGATTATGTTTGAAACCACAGTTTCGTGTAAAACACAAAATTTATGAGGTGAGTTGTCAAAAAGTGTTATCTGATGAATTTCAATGATTATACCTCATATGTTTATTTCCCAACATTAATTTAATAAAATGCTTTCTATTAATCTTTATATAGATATAATATACCTATGTGTAAACTGATTTTCAATTGAAAGGCAGTAATAATGATTTTTATTGGATAAAAGGTATAACTGTCTTCCAATTGAATCTCTTATTGTAACGACAAATGACGTGTTCATTGAATCTTGTTGACAACCGCAGTTTCTGAAATCATGCAGCCTTATTCATCCGTCATCGAAAATCAGTGTAAGGTGACGCAACATAATGTGATGAACAGTTTTTTTAAAAGAAAAATAATGTATTTAAGTACATAATTATATTATTATTAATTAAGAAAACCTCTGGGTGATTGATGCAGTGAGTGAACTACTAGATTTTTTTTTGGGGGGGGGGATAGGGATGAAAGTTATACCATTATTATAAAGTAGAATCTATGTTGCTCAGTATAAATGGTATCAGATATTTGAATTGAAAAATGTAAGATGTAAAAAAAGAGACAGTGTGAAGTTATATAATTGCATGATTTTAAAAGGGACCCTCATATATGTTAGAATAAATATATCACAGTCGTTTTGCACAGATATATTAATATTGTGTGTTAACTAATTCAAAATTAAACTTATTGTCAACCTCTATGAGACAAACATTTTGTGTTATAATTAGCAAGAACACTTTGGGCGGATATTTTTCTCTTCAAATAAAATTTGTCAATCATTGAGAAGCGAGAAATTAAATATTTAAGATCAGATATGTAAGTTATGTAGTAGGAAATAACACTATGAGGTTTATTTTAATATTGTTTATTTAATCTTTCTTCACTCACCTCATACTTCATAACTCCCACACATACTTGAGTTTTGTCACTTCATTTGTGACATTCTCAATGCTCTATTACATTCACAACTCAATACAGCATTGAGAATGTCACAAATGAAGTGACAAAACTCGAGTATGCATGGGAGTTAAGAAGTATGAGGTGAGTGAAGAAAGATTAAACAATATCAGATATGTAATTTAATAGCAGTTTTGTTTTTGTTTTCTTTTTAGTTCTATCCCAAAATAATTTTGTTGAACTTCGAATGGGTCTTTTATCTAATCTAATAATCAGTTAAATTGAGTTCATTATAATAAGATTATTTGAGTTCATTATAATAAGATTAAACAATATCAGATATGTAATTTAATAGCAGTTTTGTTTTTGTTTTCTTTTTAGTTCTATCCCAAAATAATTTTGTTGAACTTTGAATGGGTCTTTTATCTAATCTAATAATCAGTTAAATTGAGTTCATTATAATCTTTGCATGAGATCATTTGGACATCCAATGCAGAAATGAGCTGAAAACTTTTGTGGACAGTAACAGTCATTTTAGGACTACAATCTGTATGACTTGATGATATTATTGATAATCTCTGGTAATCATAATAATAATAATGATAATATCTCAACTTGTTACTTATTTTAGGAATTCTACTATGAGGTATATTCATGAAGGTAGAATTTTTATCACTCACCTCATATTGTTCTTATTTGACTGTAAACTAGTTTCAGAACATAGTTTCTGTTCCATCCTCAATATCATCACGACTGCTGTTCTGTCGTCTTGAAGAGCTGTCCTTTGCTCCTTCCATTGGCTGACTGAAAAACCTCAAAAGCAGGTCATTCTCACCGGGAATTTCAAAGTTCATCAATTTCTTCTTTTCACTCTTTTAAATGTAGATCTTTTCCCAAACAGTAAGTTCTTTTGGTTTTTCTATTTATTTCAATAATTTAGCTTCTTTCTCGATAAGATGTTTTTCAGACCATGCATGGACAGCCACTGCAGGTTTTTCTACTTCCCCTTTCTTGACATTCCTGAGATGTTCTTTCACTCTAGTTTTCAAATTTCTCTTAGTTTTTCCTATGAAGAATTTCTCACATTCTTCACATTTAATCTGATAAATCCCTGACTTGTTTTCTTCTTTTATTTTCTCATTTTTATTAGGTCTAATCAATCTACTGATGCTGTAGTCATTTTTGAGTGCTAACCTTATGTTGAAATCTTTAAAAAAATGTTTGGAACTTATGGTGTTTTAATGGATGATATGTGAATTTTCTGAATTTTACATTTTCTTCTTTTACTTTTAGAAGAGTGCTTTGATTAATAAATTTTTATCTTTTGAACTTGTTTATTTTCTTGAGTATCATTCTTACTGCAAAACCATTTTTCGTGGCTACGTTGATTATGTGTTTTTTTCTTTTTCATAATTTTCTTTGTTCATGGGTATGTTCACTAATCTATGTGTCAAACTATTGAAAACTGCTTCTTTGTGAGCTATATGATTGAAACCTGAAGCTTTTATATAGTTATCTCAACTTATGTCTATAACTCAGGATCAGGTCAAGGGATGAGATAAGATGAAGTCCCTATATAGGTCTCTACATAACAAGGCAGAATTAATAGCTTATGAAATTGAGGAGATGGACCTACTAGGCATCAATTTGATCATCATCATCATCATCAACAACAAGGATTAAGCCCAATGGCCTGTTCTGATCTCATTATAGGTCGAATTGGTCCTTCCATCTCTTCAATGGTCTTCCCAACATTCTTCTTCCTTTTGGTTTCAGATTTTTATCCTCTCCGCTATCCCTAATCGTTTGTCCTTATTTCTTGCTGTGGTTATCCTGAAATCCAATCCGGCCTTTGCTTTGAGATGAATCAGTAATAATAAATGTTCCCTGACCGCGTTACGAGCGCTGTGCAGGGTAAGGATAATGACAGGGCTGCTGTCTCAGAGCATCTATCCATGCTCCTCTAAGTATTAACCCCTTTAGAGAGGGTTGCTGCTTCTGCCCCTTGATCCGTTGTGATGATCACCTGGTATCACGTCGCCTCGTAGACCGTTGCAGACTTCTTGGTCGAAGTCAACCTTCTGGCAGACGTCTCCCACGTTGCGGACTATTCTTAGTTTCCTCTCACCTCTAACCAATAGGGAAGTTAGCAAAGCTAAACTTAACCGATTTGGTCGTCTGGTTCATTGAGTACTCGGTGCCCCAACCATGTCGAGGTGATAGTCCACGGGGGGGATCAATTTGATAATTGAATTTATTATAATTTTAATTTTATGACAAGGCTGTCAGCCAGCCACATCTGATGCACCGTCCCAGAGGCAGATGAATGAAATGAAACAAAATGGAGAAGTGGTGGCATGATAAATTTGTAGCAGAGAAAATTAGAGAAACTGCGAGTAGAACCTGCCCAAGCTCCATTTTGTTCACCGCAAAACCCTAATAGAGTGACTGAGACTCGATCTCGAGACCCCAGTGTTAAGAGGCAAGCATTTAATCGCTTGCGCCACAGAGCTGCCAATCTCTGGTAAAAAAATATTTTAATTTTTAGACCATGGTTTATCTTGCCCAGAAAACTACTAGAAATAAGAACTGTCTAGTATTATTATTGTAGAAATTATTTTTTAATTAAAATTAATTGGGTTTAATCGAGTGAATTGGTTCAAGCAGTAGGATTTGAGACTCTTATTCAGGAGATCCTATATTCAATCCCCGGTGCAAAAAAAACATGACAGGTTTTTTCCAGGTTTTCCTCAATTATCGAAGCAAATATTGGGTTGGAATTTCTCATTAGGACACATCATATTCACTATTTCATAGTATCATTAAACATTATATATATATATATATATATATATATATAAAGTAAACAGACCCGGAGGTTCTTGGGGTAGTAGGAGGTTAAGGTTCCCACTTTTTCTAGACAATCGGCACTTTATGTCAGCCGGGTTGTCAGCCCTGCGTGACGGCCGCCTTTACCCCCAGAACAAGCGTCTGGTACTCGTTTCCGTTAGAGGCTGAGTCGACTCCAGGGCCATAGTGCCGCCAGAGGGTTTGGGTCAGTTTTTTTAAAAATGCTGACCCCAACGGGACTTGAACCCTCGACCCTCCGGCTTGTAGCTCAGTGCCTTAACCACTACGCTAAGGCGTGCCCCATATATATATATTTAAAATCTATGGTGCCTACCAGCTATCCTCACATTCACATATATTAATGACAAAGATGGATAATTATCCAGCCAGTATAGGGTAATATGTGGTCAACATGCTGGGTCCCCAGCTGTCATAGCTGGTTTTCTCAATCTGGAGCCACTGCTCATTGTAACTACCCAAATTCCTCATGATGCTGGGTGGAAACCAGTCCCATACGGCCGAAATTCCATGAGAAAATTTCTTCCCCCATGGGGACTCGAACCAGTGCAAGTCCCATAGCTCTACAGGAAGGCATTATACCATAAATCACTTAGTTTCAGCATGGGACACTATACTTTTATAGGTATACAATAAATGGGGCACGTCGTAGCGTAGTGGTTAAGGCACTGAGCTACAAGCCGGAGGGTCGAGGGTTCAAGTCCCGTTGGGGTCAGCATTTTTAAACTGACCCAAACCCTCTGGCGGCATTATGGTCCTGGGGTCGACTCAGCCTCTAATGGAAATGAGTACCAGACGCTTGTTCTGGGGGTAAAGACGGCCGTCACGCAGGGCTGACAATCCGGCTGACGTAAAGTGCCGATTGTCTAGAAAAAGTGGGAGCCTTAACCTCCTACTACCCCAAGGGCCTCCGGGCCTGTTGTGGGATCACTTTACTTTACTTTTACGTATACAATAAATAGACCGTGTATAAAACTTAGATCTTACAAGCATTTATAATTGAGGAAAAACTAGTTTGTTTCTTATAAATTTCTGAAACTTATTTTGTTAATCTTAGACAAATAAAAAAATTGTTGAATGAAGGCTTTCACGGCCGGTAATCGTAATGTTGAGTGATTCCGGGTTATGTGGCCGTGGTCCATAGTTGGTGTTGATACCAGACGTTTCGCCCTCAACTGCGGAGGGCATCTTCAGTGGCGAGTGCTTCTATGCGTGTTTCCTGCTCGGAAGATCTACTTAGAATGAGCGCTGTGGACGTAGAGGACGTTGTATTAGTGGTGGGTGCACCCAACGGTCCCCTCTACGTCCACAGCGCTCATTCTAAGTAGATCTTCCGAGCAGGAAACACGCATAGAAGCACTCGCCACTGAAGATGCCCTCCGCAGTTGAGGGCGAAACGTCTGGTATCAACACCAACTATGGACCATGGCCACATAACCTGGAATCACTCAACATTAAAATAAAAAAATTGCTAAAATGGACAATGAATGATGGTAATAATCCAATAATTTATTTTTAAATATTCCTTCCATGTTAGACTGACTTCAGTGCAAACAATTATATATTTTGGCACAGAAGCAATAATTTGAAATCATATATCCTATTTCAAATAGAACTGTATGATTTGATGGTAATATTTTCAAACTCATTTGTCCACCGCTGTGGTCTCAAGGTAGCATGCTGCCTTGTCATGCAGCGGGCCTGGGTTCGATTCCCGGTCGGGACAGGCTCCTGGGTGAGATTTTTAACGGGGTTTTTCCTCACCTGTAAGACAAATGTCAGGAAGCTTAGGGCCCAACGGTCCCCGAAAATTATCCGGCCATCATCATCGGTGTGGAAAGCAACGGGAAGCTACCCCACCTATAATTCCCTAGTAAAGCTGCAACAAAACATGGTATGAAAATGCTATGACTGCAGTGAAAGACCTGCCCTTGGGCAGAATCACTACGGATACTATGAGATTGTTAAAGTTTCACCATTTTCTATATTTTTTTCATAGTAATTCTGCCTGAGGGCAGGTCTTTCACTGCAATCATAGCATTTTCTTGCTACACTTTGCAGCTTTACTAGGAAACTGTAGGTGTGGTAGCTTCCCGATTCTTTCCACAGGTTTTTTTATATAAACTTTTTTTTCTTAGTCCTTGTACTAATTTTTCAATGTTAAAATGACAATTTCAAATGTAAAATATTATTAACAGTAAAATCCTTCTGCGGTTTTTTTAATGATTCACTATACTGAGTATCATATTGAAAATTGTAAATAATGAGGCTCAGAATTATCCATTACTTTCAAATATCAATTTCTGTTTTTATGATTATCATCATTAATTTAATATAATAAATTTGGGATACTGCGGTGCTGTGTTTAAAAAAATATAGAAGTATGAGGTAAGAAGAATTCACAATTCATTTGCTTCTTATCATCATTAACATTGTGATGTCTTGTTTGAGATAATAAAATATTTTTGCTTTAATAAAACTCTCATTCATTTATAATTATATAATTAAAATAACCTCAAAATATAACTTCCTAAAATTAAATATCTCATTCATTTGACTATTAAAACATCACATTATCTCCAATGCATCACAATTATCTTATTTATAAAAATATATTTACAAAGTTTGACTTTTTATTATAATATTATTGGATTTAAGTTATTTATTAAAGAAATACATAGAGGTTGGCATTAGTATTGTCACATAGGACATAAATTAAGTTTAATCCTTCTATATTCCCAATATTTTATAATATTTGTAGGCTTTCTTACATTTTCTTAACCCTCTTTTATATTTGTACATTTGTGTTATCAAATTATTGTAATGATTAAATGTAGAAAATGTGCAAGAATGATTCAAGTATAGGTTATAATTTTTATTTAGTCTTAGGATTGTTGTTCACTGCCATTAATGAAAAAAAGTACCAACAAGAAACTGTTTTTTGAAATTTAAAATCATATACAGATTGGACCAAATACCATTCCAAGATTTTGATTGAAAAATTTGAAAGTTAACACATCTATAACCTTGAAAAATAAATTGTGGAAGAGCAAAGATATATAGCACATACAATTGACTCTCTATTATCCACGAAATATCAAGGGCAGCAGAAATATATGCAAAATTTTGTTGAAAAGCATATTACAAATCAGAGAATTATAATTTTTGCACAGTAATAATAATAATACAATAATAATAGTTATTATTATTTATTTATTTAGCAGGCTTCACAGTGTGTCACAACATCTTTCTGCACCCAGTTAATCTACTGTCATTCTTCACCAGGTGCCTCTGTGAAATTTATCTTATAGGGGAAATAAAAATCCCTAGTGCTCGAGGCTTGGAGTTGATGCATCAGTGCACCTGTGTTTGTTAGAAAAAAAATGTATAATGCTAAAAAATCCAATCATAATAATAATAATAATGGTTTATTTTACCTGATGGGAAATAATTAATAGAGTTTTAAAACCTTCATTAGTGCAAAAATCAACTCGTACTCGTCTTTATCAAATAATGGCTCGACCAGTCCTATGTTATGGGAGTGAAGCGTGGTCTATATGGACGAGAGATGAAAGCAGACTAAGAACTTGTGAGATGAAATTTATGCGCCAACAGCTGGCTATGCCAAATGGGATTGAAAGAAAAATGTAGAAATCCTTCAAGCACTTAATGTGTCACCAATACTGGACTACATCTCCAGATATCAGCTAAACTGGAAGGAACATGTCTCAAGAATGGCTAGATCCAGGATCCCCAAGGCAATAATGAACTACTGTCCAAATGGGAAACGGTCACTTGGTCGACCTATGAAAAGATGGCACGAAAACCGCTTTCTCAGGCCGTAACAGTTCTTCTAGGACTAATACCTGGCAGGATGATGATGATTTTACCTGATAGAGTTAAGACCATAATGTCTTCTCTTCACCAGATATTAATTACACAGATATTAACAATTATTTTGTATGCAATGACCAACTTTTTAGATTGAAACATTTCTTTTAGTTTAAATCTGTTCTGCATACTATAGAATCTTTAAACTAATGACAGAAACCTCAAAAGGGAAACATGTGACAGTGATGAAATCAGATGTGGTTGCATTGGACTGGTGTTTACTATGCTTGCCTCTGGTTTCAAGATTTACAGGCTCAAACCCAGTCAATGTCATAGATTTTTTTTTTATAATTTTGAAATGGGTTCATTTGGAAGGGAACTGAAGCTATGGTCCCAAGTATTAGATTTATGGCATGTAAAAGAACTTCAAACTGAAAAAAATATATACCTCTGAGGAAAATTTATCGGTCATTGCAAACCCAAATTTGAATTTTGATAGTAAATGACCTTAGCTGTTAAAGAGAATTGTTAATAAAAAAGTAGTTAATAGAAATATCAGGAAACTTTAAGGTCCAAATAATCTCTTAACACCATCTGGACATCACAATCATCCATGCTATATTTTCCTTGTTTAAAAAGATATTGAAAATAAACAATAGAAACACACAAGATTTTGATTTTATCCCTGAATATTCTAGGATCCAGTATGATCTTGATGCTAAAACATCTATAAATAAGAGAAAATAAAAAAGAAAGAAGAAAGACAAAAAACACAATAGAAAAACACAAAATAAATTACTCTTAAAGATCCTAGGATAACCTTGCTGTTGAAGCATCTAGAAGTAAGATGGAATAAAAGAAAGAAGGAAGGGAAGGAAAAACTGCAAATCTGATTATCCATCCATGATGATAGAAAGTCAACTGTATAATTCATTATTTTAGGAATTCTCACTATGAGGTATATCCATTAAGTTAGAATTTTCACCTCATATTGTTCATTAGATCAACTGTATAATTTTTTTTATATATTGGTAATATAAATATACAATAACTAATCAAAATTGATAGGAAGGAACACTATGATCTAATTTATTTACAGATTGTATATCGGAAGTGTACACCTCATCTCATAATAGGAGGTGAGGCGTGTATTTCCAATTCAATATCTTTATACAATAACTGTTTAAAAGGTAATATTCTTTCATATTTTACATTCAAATGGAAAGGTTATTTTTCCTTTCTGTATAGCTATTACTAATTGTTTCAGTCATTTAGCAGTTCTGAAGTTTTCTGTACCTGGCATTCCTATAAGTAACCATATTCGAGTCATAAATTTTTTTCATCTTACATTTTTTTCCCATCATTATCTGGGTACATAGTCATGTATTTCATAGATATTTCTCATAGTACAATTTTTCTATTCTTTTTTTCATCCTATAATGACCAAATGTTTATATAGTCAGTATTTTCATTACCCTGCTTAGCTCTTCACATTCCATTGCAAAGTTACAATTTGGGGAAAAAAAGGACTGCATAAAATAATTAAAAAGTCATAACAAATCATCACCCATTAGTTTGTATATCTGACGTAGATATTTGGAAAAATATTGTATATGTGGATTTGTACAAGAAATATTTATCTCATTTTTATTTGTAAGTATCTAGGCTAAAAGATTTAATCACAACACACAGAAACTTCTGCAGATAAAAAAGAGAATATGTAAAAATAATTTCATATTAAGTCATGCATGATTTTTCTAAAACCTAAGACAATTCATTGTGCATATGGAAGGTTGAAAAAATCATCAAGAGATGGCTCTGTTATAAAATGTAGCAGAGCTGGTAAACAAGCACCCAAACCTCCTTTTGTGAAATGTATACTCAGATATAATAAAGATAAGTTTTGAAATAAATCATAAAAATCTAACTTAATCAAAATCTACGTGCTAAACAGGAACAATAATCATATTTGGAATGATATTATTTTGTGAAAAATTGTTTAAGTTGGCAAAACATATCTTAAAAATTTTAAAGAATTAAAAACTACATGTTCATAAAAAAACATAACCTTATTTGGAATTCTATTTGTGTAAAAAACTATTAAGATTGGCAAAACTTATCTTCTGAAGACACAAAAATCTTTCCATTAAGTGATACATAGACATGCACATAACAGCCAGGGAATTTACAATTTACAGTATTCCAAAGATTAACCAAATATGTTATTGTATGGATGCCATACAGAACCTTTTATTTTTTTTTTAAGACCAAAAGTGATTTGTTTATACTGAGCTTTCTTCGGCCATAAACTTCGTTGGCATCATCATATTAGAGATAATGGATACAAAAGCTCAGTTTATGTAATTTTCTCCTGGCTGGAAACATTTAGCATTATGTTTATTTAATAAATAGACATGGATTTTCATCAAGTAAACACCAAATCAATTGATTTCTAGCATTATGTTTAGACAAGTTGAAGAAAATTATGGGTATTATTTGATAGGTGATTATGACAATTTTTTTTTCTCTGCAGAATATTCTCTGTGTAATATAACAGTGGCCTAACTCTGTTTCTTGGTCAGATTATTCAGTTGGAATAGATTGTGACAAATAGAGAAAAACTGCCAAGAATTAACATGTAAGGTTATATAAAAAAATATGTATGCAGATTTATGCTAAATATGTGAGGCAGAGATTTTATCAATGTTGAAGAGGTTAAAATAGTTTCGAGTTACAGTGTATTTTATAATATTTTGGCTTCCAAACAAGGAATAAGATATTATAATTACTCCCAACATAAATGTAAAAAGACAGATGGAAACAAATATTTTTCTTTCATTAATTGTAAAAAAAAATCTATAGATATATATTTTTTTCTTCATTTTTGAAAGGATAATGGATGATGTGTAGCATAAAGGCTGCAAGTTTCTGCCATTGCTCATATTCTTAAAAAGTGTACTTTCTTGTAATTCAGTCATGTTGGAAATATTTATGGCTTAAGTTAGACTGTTATAAACACACATGCTCTACTTATTATAATTTGAAACTGCAATTTAAACTGTGTCATTCAGGTATATTTATATCATTGTTAAGAATCAAATGAATCGTGAATTCTTCTTACCTCATACTTCTATGTTTTTTTAACGCAGTACTGCAGTATCGACAACCATCGTCACCATCATCAACTCTTTTCACGACTGTCAATTTTTTCTTTTGCCAGTAATTATTCAAACTGCCATCTGGTGTTCTTTTGAAGGAATCATTTTCTAAACTGCCTTCCTTCAAAAGAACACCAGATGGCAGTTTGAATAATTACTGGCAAAAGAAAAAATTGACAGTCGTGAAAAGAGCTGATGATGGTGACGATGGTTGTCGATACTGCGGTGCTGTGTTTATAAAAACATAGAAGTATGAGGTAAAAAAGAATTCACGATTCATTTGATTCTTATCAATAAAACCTCATAATGTTAAAAATTCCCAAAATTAATTATATTATATCAATGTTACTTGTATAGTTAACCAAAACATTAATCAAAAATGTTTCTTAAAATCTTGGATTATGGTGTACTGTCTTCGATGTTAATACTCTTTGCATGAAAATAGGTATTTGTACAGTCGGTACATAAAAACAATAAATCTTAAGCAAGAACATCATAGATGTTTTCAAGACAGTTTCCAAATAGCTTCTCCATTGAATAAGAAGCTAAAAAAAATTTGAAAGAAAATGTGTCCACTAAATTACAGAATAGACTTCAATGACAGTATATACTTAAAATAATCTCTGATGAGACTAGAATAAGAGAGTTGGCTCATATTTGGAAGTTCCTGGGTTAAAATCCAGGTGGTCACTAACATGACTAGGTTTTTTTCTGGTTTTTCCTCATTTGTCAAGGCAATTGCTGGGTTAAAATTTAATTACCACAACCCTTTTCATCAACACATATCATAATATCATCTAATTAAAATCAGTGAACTTCTACAGAAAACACATCACCTGTTTAGAACCAGGTTGTTCCAACTAATATATATCATCATCATATCATCCGGTATCATGGCAGCTGCTGCCGTCTTCTGGAAACTAAACGCCATTCCTCTCTGTCCATCCATTGATCTTTCTCCAATCCTCTGATATTTATAGCCGCTTTTACCCCTACTATCCAAGTTTTTTTTCGGTCTTCCTCTCTTCCTCCTTTCCATTTGGATCCATCCCATAACATTTTTAGGCAATCTTTGCTTTGGCATTCTCTTGGCATGGCCATACCACTGTAATCTTTTCTTTTCTATAATGTCTATGATGCATTTTAAATGAGAATGGAGAAAGGTTAATTAAAATATATATATATATATATATATTATCCTTGATGTTCTAACTCCTCCTCTGTATTAGTTTCACACATAAAATTGTACATTTTGTGGTCACAAAGTGTTAAACCCCTTTCCTCAAAACATTGATATTATTGTGAATTGAGTATTATTTAAAACTTCATTGAGCTCTCCTGAAACATTTAAAAATTGAGTTAAAACATCCTGTTTCTAAACAGGCAAAATGGCAAACACTTTAATAGGAACACAGCCTACTGGATACATCTAAAGATCCTAGGAGTTAAAATGTGTATAAATAAAAATTAAATAAAGAAAAAAAAGGAAGGACTATAAATTGACAGCAGGTCTAATAATTTTGTTTATAGAAGTACAAAAGTTTTATTTGATTAGGTCAGTGTGTATGACTAGATAAAGGAGCAAAAACTTATATTACCTCATACAGGGTGCATAAAAAGGGATGCCCACTTTCACCATCACTTTTTAATATATACATACATATATAGACGATGCCATACAGAACTGGCAAATTGTTTTAACTGAATGTTTTAAAATGAATAGTATTTTATTAGATACTTTTTGCAAACAATCAGGTAATGATATCTGAGACAGAAGATGGCATACAATAGCCGATTTACAAATTGAGTAAACTATGTGAAACATACAACTTGAAAATATCTACTCCAAAAACAAAATGTTTAGCTTTTCGAGGGTATGAGCCACTAAGAATAAAAATCCAATTAGAGAATGAAACAATAGAACAGGTAAACAATTTTAATTATCTGGGATACAATGTGTCATATAGAAAAAGTGAAGACATTGCAAACAAATTAAATAAATTTAATTATATGTGTGGCACCATAAAACGAAATCTCAAGGGAATTAGAAAGGAGACACATTTAAAATTTTATAAAGCAATGGCAGTTCCAACACTGTTGTATGGATCAGAACACTGGGTCTTATTTCAGAAACTAGGAACGAAGAATAGAAAATTCAGAAATTACGTTCTTGAAGTGTGTGGCTGGCTATACAATAGCAGATCAGATATATCACAACAAAAATACAATTTTTATTCTTCAAACAAGGTGTGGGTCAAACAGAAAATTACTGAACCGAAAGAATTTGTGTTCTGAGGTTCTGCTAAATTTATGTACAAAAGTAAAATTTTTCTCCTAGTTAGCAATAAAATTGTTATAATTCAGATTTTAATATGATACATTTCTACTAGAAATAAATCAGCTTGCTTTATTTTGTGTAGTCATTGTTGCATTATACGTTAAGAAACATAAGTTAAAAATATTATTCAGTTAAGAAAGATAAATTTTATTGATGAACCTCAAAGATAAATAATGTCCATTTTAAATGATAATTTTAAGAATCCATGATAATTTATGAAATTTTGATTATGATTTTATTATACAGTGTATCCAGCAGAATCATTAACTAACTAACTTGCACTATTGAACCTAGAGGTTCGTGGACATTAGCTCTCCTATCTGAATGGAACCCATGTCTGCATTTCTTGACAATTTCATTTTTAAAGTGAAAGATTGTCACTCTTTTGACCAAGGTAATCTAGCAGAATTACTACCAATAAGAAATAATAATATTTCTTATATTGATAGTGACAGAATAAGTTTACATAGATGTTATGTTAAGAGAAATAAATAATATAAGTAAATAAGAATAGTGTAATACCTACAAAATTAATAACATATGATAATTTCATGGTATTAGAAGTCTAGAAGGCCCACCTCTAGCCTCAAAATGCAATATGTCAATCAGAAAGTGAATAAATTATCCCAGCCCTTACAATTGGTATTCTTAATTTGCAGCCACTAATTATCATTGGTACACAAATTTCTCATATTATTTTTTTGGGCTTTGCCAACATATTTCTTCTTACAATGGCATAACAGCCCAAAGTTTGGCTCTTGCCTCCTCTATCTTCTTCCTCCAATTCTCTCTGTCCAGAGCCATACTACTCCGTGCTGCACTTCCAAAGAAATATCTGGAGTCAGTCATCAATCCATCTATCTTTAGGTCTTCTCGTAAATTTTTCCTTTCAATATCCTCCTTGGTATTCTTTGCACTTCCATTCTATAAATTTGTCCTGCCTATTCCAATCTTCTCAACTTAATATGAGTCACTATATCTATCAATTCATACAATCCACACAATTTCCTGTTTATAATGTATTTGCTATTGTTGATTCTCTTTTATAGGTCCAAATATTCTTCTAAGAATCTTCTGCTCAAACCTCCCCAAAATATTTTCTATCTTTTTATTTAGTATCCATGATTCACACCCATAGCATAAGATAACTCCTAATTATGGTTTTGTATAACCGTAATTTATTTTTACTTTGTACTTAATTGGACTTTATAATTCCCAAGAGTGAACTGCCGACATACACTCAAAATTCCATGTGGACATTTCTTCACCCATAGGGATTTGAGCCAGCACATATCACTTAGCTCTGTACCAAGACATGATGCCTTAAGATCGCTCGGCCCATACGATGGGACAAAACTTTGTCACAATAAACCTCATTTGTAATTGACTTTTTAGGAATTAACACTATGAGGTATTATGAAGAAGAATGTGAGGTGAAGTGATGCAGTTGTAATAATTAATTTACATCAGTTCTTCATATAATTCTTTTAAATTTATTAATTATGTACAAAACTAGACAATAAAATTATATAAAAATGATTGAAAGAAATTGAATTGGTTCTTTAGACCTCACCATACATCTCTCACCTGGACTGGTTTGAAGGTATGTAATTCATGAGCAGTAAAAAACAATCTTTTTTCTTTAAAAAAAATAAATTTGTCCAGGATTGGAATATGTTAAAACAAAGGTCTGCATTTCAATTCCCAGTTCAAACATTAATTTTTCTTTTAAAAAAATTTAACATGTTAAAATAAATAGAACATCAAAAAACAAGCTGTTGATATTTCTATTGTGAGCTCTGCACATCCCCTCCTGCTGCATGACAGAGAAACTTTTTTTTATTCAATGCCCTAGGTTGTCATTTTGACATTTATGGTGTTCTCTCCTGGCATTGGCTTAATTGTAACCCACTTCTAAAGTTGATGCTCCTAGAAGGTGGAGTTATGTTACCCCGATGATATGATGGGCGATAAGTGATAATGAAGTGCCAGGAGAGTTCTTATTCTAAATTACAGACCATAGGCAACCACAGGAAAAAATCCTATGGTTTGACTGGAAATCGAACCCGGGACCTCATGTACAGTAGTCTGAAATGCTGACCACTAGCCCATGAGGCTGGTCAAATCTTGACAATCAAATTATTTTCCCTGGGAATTTCAAAATTCATTAACAAAAGTCATTGTTGTTCTTTAGTGTCCAAAATTACATTGTTTGGACAATAAAATTTAATCAGTACAGATTTTTTAAAATCCTTGTTATACATGTTAAAACAGAAACTGGCAGCTGCATAATGCATTTGTTACTTTTACAAATCTGAAGAAAAATATATATTAACTGTAGGAAATAAATGTATTCCTTACATTCACATGAACAACTGTTTTCAATCTGTCTTTTTATTCTAAAAAATAAGATATATGTTTTTATCAATTGAAAATTATGCATTTGTTTATAGTATTATTTGTTGGGGAAGTAATGTTATTTCTCTATCAAATGACTATGAGATTCTATTAATTGAACAAGACTACATATAAAAAAGTTTCCTTATAGCAAAATGTGATAATGTTTTGTATATTTATTTTACACTATGAACTTAAATAATGCAGGGTGCTAATTTGTAAATACCAACATTGTTTCAAGTATCATATTCTAGGAACAAACAGTATGCTGATATGCCCAATTTCCCAAAATATTTTTTCTGTAATATCTCAAAGTAAAATTAAGTTTATTATAATACTTCTGTTCATACTGAATCAACTTTTGCTAGATACAGTGAAATAATTAAGTACTTATGAAAGATCAACATATTATCTTTTGCAACTTATTGAAACAATGATTTTAATTCAGTGTATGAACCTTGTTTTTTTTAATAGTTATTATAAAAATCTTAAAAATTATGGTTATATTTCCTTACAAAACCATCTCAAAAAGTGTGCTTACATTAAAAATCTGAAGAAATTGTGGTTATTGTTGGCCGCAGTGGACTAGTGGTTATGTTCCTTCCTCTGGTTCCGAGGGCAGTGGGTTCAAACCTGGCCAGGGTTGATGAATTTTTTAGGATGGAAAAATCCAAAGAGCAAGTCCTCCGGAAGGGACTTTAAGCCGTGGATCCCGAGTCTGAAAGATTTTCAGGCTCATGAAAGATCCTTAAACCCAAAGAGGCCCCTAAGCAAATTTTATTGACCTCAATGTCCCAGTAATACCTTATTGCCTGTTAGAGGGTCGGTGTGTTGACTGCATCCCTTTCATGACATCTATTAGCAAGTAGGTAACTAAAAATTAAGTTCAACTAAACCTCATAGTGATTTATTCCTACAAAAGTTCAACTAAAACTTAACTTGGTGTAGTAACTCCATACAAAGGAGATGCTATGGCTCAACAATGGGCTATGTCATTATAGCATTATAGATAGAGTAATAAGAAGATTTTAAATTGAATTGCCCAGTGAAAAGTGGCACATGCCTAGAAATGTTCTGGTTTTTTATAGAGAGACAACCAATGCATCTAGTATCATATCTAGTAACTCCTTGCAGAAAACACACTTTGGTGGCATTTGCCTCTATTCCACTGGGACCCTCAATTGTTAGGCTTATGAATGTGCACTAACTCATTATCCTATATCATGTTGCTGAAATATACAAATTAGGCATCCTCTTATTTTTATTTTAATGCATGAGAGAACACCTTGAAATATTTAAAAATATACAATATTTTTGCATTGTACAGTGAGAGAGTCTGGAGTTACATGCTCCATTTTCGAGGATTTATTGCTAAAATAGATTGAATAAAACTAAAACTTTGTAATATATATATAATACATCATTATTTGACAAAATTATATTGTATAATAATGTTTTATTTTAGGAAGTAATATTTTTATGTTCTTTTAATCAAGTTTTTTGAGTCTTTAATCATCTTACCTCAATTTAATGTTGATTTGTTCTTGAACATGTTTCAATATATCTTCTATAACATCTTCAGCTTGGACAGACTGATGAGTTTTATGTTGTGAACCCTGGATATCGATATCAGCTCCCTCTTCCGGCTGGCAGAAGAATCTCCATACAAGATCACATTCAGCAGGAATTTCAAAATCCATAACTCTATTTTTGTTCTTCTGAATGTAAATGTTTTCCCAAATGGCGAGTTCCTTTGTATTTTCTAACTGTTTTAATAATTCAGTGTTTGAATTTACATGTTTTTCAGCCCAAACATGAGCAGCAACTGCAGATTTTTCTATTTCCCCATTTTTAATATCTCTTGTGTGTTCATTGGTTCTAACCAGATATATATATATATATATATATAGGAATAACAAAAAGAAACCTGAAAATTAGAACCAACAAACACATAAGAAATATTAAAAATGGGGAAATAGAAAAATCTGCAGTTGCTGCTCATGTTTGGGCCAAAAAACACAATATAAAATTCATCGGAGAACATATTGTTTAAACAACTCACCTCATAGGATTCATGCTTCCATGATATCGCGATTTCAAACATAATCATGTTCATCGTCAGCCATAACTCCGACTGATGAAATTCTTCGGCCGTCAACTATTCTATTGTCGCCATCTTCAGTGCTGCCATCTATGGTTGAATTTCATAAATTCAACCATAGATGGCAGCACTGAAGATGGCGACAATAGAATTCAACCATAGATGGCAGCACTGAAGATGGCGACAATAGAATAGTTGACGGCCGAAGAATTTCATCAGTCGGAGTTATGGCTGACGATGAACATGATTATGTTTGAAATCACGATATCATGGAAGCATGAATCCTATGAGGTGAGTTGTTTAAACAATATGTTCTCCGATGAATTTTAATGATTATACCTCATAATGTTTACTTCCTAACATTAATTAAATATAACACAATATAAATTCAAACATTAAATTATTAAAACAGTTAGAAAATACAAAGGAACTCACCATTTGGGAAAAAAATTACATTGAGAAGAACAAAAATAGTGTTATGCATTTTGAAATTCCTGCTGAATGTGACCTTGTATGGAGGTTCTTCGGCCAGCCGGAATTGGGAGCTGATATCGACATCCAGGGTTAACAACATAAAACTCATCACTCTGACCAAGCTGAAGATGTTATAGAAGATTATATTGAAGCATGTTCGAAAACAAACCAACATTAAATTGAGGTAAGATGATTACAGACTCAAAAAAAACTTGATTATATTGTATACTTTTTTATAAACCTTATTATGGGATTTAACATTATGAGGCTTTCAAATTAATAAAATTAAAATGAATCGTAAATTATCTCACCTCATACACTCTGTGTTCTTCACAGCACAGGACCACGGTTTCTGGAACAGCCATTCCTATCTTCAGCCATATTTGCGACTGTTGAATTTTTGCTTATATCATCGTCTTCTAAACTGTCATCTAGGGTCGCATGTTTGGACGCATTAGACAGTAAAATGCCTTCTCTGCTGAGCAAGTTGTATGCTAATACGATTTTGCTTACTCAGAAATCTGTTCATGCGATAATAATTGGTTAAATTTGTAAGCTACCTGCGGAGGTAGCTTACATGAGCAACTCAAATTAAAATCCCGAAGGGAACCGATGGTAATCGATGTACTTTGCTGCTTTATCCAACATTTATCCAAGATGTCGGACCTTGAAGACTTCGATCATGTTTTCGGTATACACGGAGAAGAGGAATTTGATAGAGTCTACCAAAGAATTCAACTGGAAGAACAGGAGAATCGGCGTAATATTGCGTGTCGCAGACGTGTTTGTATACGGTATTATTTGCGGGATGCAAGCATAAATGCATTCCTCTATAGCAGACGAAAATAACGGAAGTGGTTTTATCGCTGAGAATTCTGGGTAATTCGTTGCCAATATTACGAAAACGTCGACTCTCATGCATGACCGATAAGTCGGCCGTTAATTCGTTCTCAGCAATTGCTCACGGTGAATCAGCTCACTAGTGATTGGAAGTAATTTGAGTAGAGAATAATGTTCTAACATACGACCCCTAGTGTTGATTTGATTAACTTTAAAATTAAATCTTGCTCGCTGGAAATTAAAATTATGGATCTAAAAAAAATTACCATATTAAAACAGACAACAAATTTCAAGAAATTCAATATCACATTAACACTGATAAATTACCTGGATAATCTTCTAATAACTAACAAGAAAATTGATACCCAAAGTGATGAAAAATCTGGAATATATCAAATTAGTTACAAAGGCAGCAGTAAAATATATATGTAGGAAAAACAAAAAGGAATTTGGATACTGACACAAAATAACACTTTAGAAATATTAAAAATGATGAAATTGAGAAATGAATAATTGCATCTCATAGTTTGCTAGAGAATCATAAAATTGAAAAATAAGTAATCTTTTGATACATTTGTAATTGATAGTTTGGAGAAGATATACATTCAGAAGAACAAATTTAGATCCATGAATTTTTTTAATTCCTGGCAAGCAAGATTTAATCTCAAAGTTCAACAAAACCAACACTAGATGGTAGTTTAGAAGACGATGATATACGTAAATTAAAAATTCAACAGTCAGAAATATGGCTGAAGATATGAACAACTTAGTTTTATTTTTAGAAAGAAAAATAAAACTATGTTCAATTCTGAAAAATTTACTTTAAAATACAACATCAAAACCGCTGCTAACCAGTATGTTAAGTCCCATCTCCTAGCAAATGATAGCGTGATAAGTTTAGCGACCTAATGCTATAAATGAGATGGGTTAAAATTAAGTCAGGTTCTGGGTTCATGTAAATCTTCAGTAGGATACCAAAAACCAAATTATTATGATACACAGAAATAAATAAATAAAATAACAATAAACTATATTTCAAAGATTCAAATTAGTAGAAGCCAAATGTAAACAAAAATCAAAATCTAACACTTATTAAGATACAAACCTATGCAGTGAATAATAATAATACTTTAATAAGCCTCATTGACTGCAGAAGTTAGAAACTAAGTTTATTCATCAGCAAAATATTTAAAAAAATATCTTATGTTAAGTTAAATAGGTAATAAAGTAGCAAATATTGTAAGTGACTTTCAAGTGAAAAAGTTTTGCTGCGATGAATGTTGGCGCTAGTGTAATCTCTGGCCACAGGCAAGATGATTTGTTAATCCACTCGCTCAGAAGACGAGGTAGACTCGCCGGCTGTTAAATGGCCTTCAACTCAGCCTGTTATGTATTTTGCAATATTTTGTACATCCCTTAGAAGGGTAATCTTTTTTTAACATTTGTGAATAGTAGAGGAATGTGTTTTGACCTACACCATTATTGTGATCTCAAGTACCGTTATATTTTGTTTGTTTTGAATGTCTGAAAAACAGTCAATATAATTTACGGTGATTTAAATTCAGTTTCTGAAGAAATGCATTGAACATTTAAACCTGAAGCGAATGGGTTAAGAAAACTGTGTGTTTATACATTCGTGTAACTTATTTGTCTGCATTCATCACTTTCACTTACTATGAAATCTCTGAAAATATTCCGAGACAAAATCAAGTATGTTGCAATCTGGATCTCATGTGGGTGGATATATTACATTTTAACTAAATAGATTGACTTATTTACCAACAAAAAATTATATTAATCAGAGATTATAGGAAAATAATTAAATTTAATATCCTTTTATGCTTATAATTTCTTGGTTATAACAATATTAATTAAGGGCTAAATAATTAATAATGATTTGTCTTTTTAAAGCCTATAAATCTAGGGTTATAGCATTAATTTTTATAATATAAGTTTTTCAATTAATTTTCATTATTTTGACTTAATATTTTCGCTGTATTTAGCAACAAAAAAGGAAGGAACAATGGAATGTAAGTTCTGATGCTTGATTATTGTAAATATTGATCCTATAAATTTTTGTTTCCTTGAGCTAGTCTCTTTTTGAGATTATATCTGATTTTAAAAATCATGTAGCCCAGTGATTTGTGTTTTATTATCATTATATGTGTGTTTTATTTGTACTATTTTGTAACTATGAAAAATGTGATGATGTATCCAGTGATTTTGTTAAATATTGTACTGGCGACAAAATGATTTAATCATTACAAATACAATAATTACAGCATAATTTAGTTAAATTTAGAAGTGAATATATGAAATGAGCATACAAAGAATCATATTTGCTTTGATCTCAGTGGTTTTTAATAGTTAGTAACAATGGGGATGATTGCAATGAAATGTTTCATTCTACAAAATGGTACTGCATTTGGCTTACCCTAGGAGTAAATTCAACGCAATAATATTTCTTATATTTTAATATTTGAAGTTATAAACTTGTATTTTTTCTGAAGTTTAAATTCTGTTATAAATTTAAATAAATGTCACAAGATTAACAACTCTGATTGCCAAGCATGCAGTTCTAGTTCCATGATGATTGCCTATTATTATTTTGACTAATTATATAATTTTTATAGGTACAATAAATAAATAAATTATAAAACTAAATTTCAATATGTTACAATGTTGCATTGTAGAATTTTATTGAATTTTAGATTAAAAAAAAATAGTTTTTATTTTTAAAAAAGAATGTAAAGAAGACTATGATGTAACAGAAAATGAATTATTTACATACTATAGCAAAAATATAGGGAAGAGGAAACAATTTATAAAATGTTATATTTGGAGAGTTCAGTTCATCTATTTCGAAAATTAAATGTCTGTATTACTTTGTCCTTGTGGCAGTTCTCTAATCAGAAAAGTTTTTAACAATAAAAAGAAAATTTGGTGCTGACAAAAAGTGACATAGAGAGACAGAAAAGTGATTATGGGACAATTAGCAAAGATAAACTGAATAGACAAGAAAACAAACCAAGTATTAGATGCAATAAAAAAAGAAGATAGGTAATTAATCTTTGCAACCAATGGTAAAAGTCCTTGTTTTGGCCATATATTAAGTCGTAATATATAATTTCCTTAAAACAATTTTTTAAGGTAAAATGTTGGAGAAAAGTAGACGAGGTTTAAAAAAAGCAATAGAAATTGTAGGATCTATTGAGAAGTGAAATGGATACCTTAAAAAAGAGATATTTTTGATAACTTTAGAAGATGATAATGTAATATATTCAGTAAAATTTTACTTTATAAAAATTTGGGTGTATTTCTTTTACTTTTATTAGTTTCTATAATTTAATATTATTAATATCTTATTCTGTCTTTGTTATAAGTAGAAAGTGTCACTTTTATTGTGAATAAATAATGCAGTGGTTCAATTTTTCTTCTTGGTTAGAATTATATATGAATCATCCAATATGAAAAAAACCCCAACTCCAGAAAACTAAATTTACAGGAGACCTTTTTTTTAGTTTTTATCTTCTATTCCTCACTGAATTTTATGATTGTCTGTGTGTAAATGAATGAAGTTCCAGTTGAAATTAGGCTATTTCTGACAAGGAGTAGATTTGCGACTAATACAGCTATAGTTTTAAAAAAATCAAATTCATGTTGGGCATTTCATATTTGTTTTACTAAACAGTATCTTATTATTTTCCTTACAACTTACAATGCCGTATGTGTATTGGTAATATTGGTTCATTTACCTAATTATTTCTTCAAAATTAGGAAATTTCTTTTGTGCTGTTATTGAAATAATCAATACTCAAAGAGACATTTTTTTATTATCTAGAATGCACTACATGACAATAGCTCTTTACTATGTTTGAAGTTATTGTTTTAGTACCACTTACCTTACAATTAAACACAGAATTGAATTAATAGTGAGTGGAGAACATATTTTTGACGACTCAACTAAAATATTTTCAAATTTCTTTGATACCGGCGGTTTCAGACAATATCTTGTCCCTCTTCAGCCATGGCTTCCACTGATGAAATTCTGTGGTTGTTGATTTCTCTAAGGACATCACCTCTTGTGCTGCCATCTTTCGTTGGGATTATAAACTTTGTAGTTAAATTTTTATCCATCGATCGATGAACTTCGATATTCCGGTGGATAAAAATTTAATTACAAAGTTTATAATCCCAACGAAAGATGGCAGTACAAGAGGTGATGTCCTTAGAGAAATCAACAATCACAGAATTTTATCAGTGGAAGCCATGACTGAAGAGGGACAAGATATTGTCTGAAACCGCCGGTATCAAAGAAATTTGAAAATATATGAGGTGAGTCATTAAAAATATCTTCTCCACTCACTATTAATGATATAACCTCATAATGTTTACTTCCCAATATTAATTTAAATATAGAATTGCATGCTAGTTTTCAGATGCAATATCACCAATTTAAATTGGAATAAAAAAATATTATTCTAAACATAATAGTTGAAAATTTTTGGTTATTCTTTAAATGATATACATATTTGCAGCATCTTCATCAAATATAATACTTGTATTAAAATATGATTTTCCTTGGTTAAACTGAATGCATACCATACTCAGCCAGTGACCATAGAATATTTGTAAGAAACAGTTATAGTTAGATTATTCTGGTATGTCTGATATGGTCTACTCTGTGCACTGATTTCTTGAATAAGCTCATACTATGTTGTGTTACGTAAGTTGTAGATTTCTTGTACTTCAGAAGGGGATTGTTGGAATCTCTCTGTATGTGTGTATGCTAAAACATATTATGGTCTCATGTATGGGATGGTTAGTTATTTCATGAATTTGTGATTAATGTACACTTTTACATAAGCTTTATTATCCAAGCTTCATGCTTACCTTAAGTTTAATTTTACCACACTTTTGGCTACTTAATTTGTGATTTTTTTGTCCATTGATCAAAGTAAAATATTCTGTAGAACTTACTGAAAAAGCATGATAGATAATTAAAATTGACTTTTGCACAGTTTCTAATGGTTTAGAACTATACTGTTCCAAGTCCATTTTTTATACCGGTAATTCGTATTGTGAGGTGTCCCATGTCCAAGGCATTGTGAGAATAAAACAGTAATTCAATATTCTTATTGTGGATGTCATTAAACTAACTTTGGGTTTGATTGTTTCAATGAGTTAGTTTAATAATATTAGCAATTGAAATATCAAATTCTTGTTTTTATTCTCACAATGTCCATGGGAATGGGACATTCACCTCACAACATGAATTCTAAAAATTATGATTCTAGACCATCAATATATTATTCTAATTCAGTGTAAAATATTTTCTGAAACTAAGCTTACGAACAGAATTATATGGAATTTGTATTTGGATCCTTAACAAAAATATAAAATATTGTAACTGTTTAGTAAAAGTAGTGTTTTTTATATATCCCATTTTTATCTAACATAATTATAAATTCAGTATTGTAATTATAGTTTCAAGAACTTCATGAGACTATTATTCCTAGCAGGAAATTGATTTAAGTCTCTTAATGAAAGTTAACATTGAATTTTGTGCTTTCCAAAAGGTTATTAACTTATAAATAGATTTAAACAAAATTTAAAATAACTGCTGATCATTATATTTGATATTCTAATCTTAAATTTATTTTCTTCCTCTACTAATTCTTGATGCCAAATAGATAATCCATTATTTTTACATAAATATATTTATTTTTAATACATGAGAGTATTTGTCCAACATAATTTATTCCTTTTTGATATGACAAAGTTAATGGGATATCTTCTACTAAAAAAAATTACATTTAGTTAACTTTTATATACAATTCTTATAATTATATGAAAACATTTTCCATGATCAATACTAGTAAAATTCATATCAAATTCCGTTGAGGTGAAGTCATATGATGAAAGTTAAAAATTAAATTGTACCTGTTGGTGAGTGCTGTCGTCCTCAACTTTGTTAAAATATTGTATATTAAAATTAACTGGAGCACTTTCGGAAGTTATCTTCCATCTTCTGCAGGTTGAGCTTCCGCTACTCGTTGTTGGAGTATACATCACCGTACACAACAGCAACAACTGAGTTGAGTTGCTGCTACAAACAGTTGGAGTATACATCACCGTACACAACAACGAGTAGCAGAAGCTCAACCTGCAGAAGATGGAAGATAACTTCCGAAAGTGCTCCAGTTAATTTTAATATACAATATTTTAACAAAGTTGAGGACGGCACCTACCAACAGGTACAATTTAATTTTTAACTTTCATTATATTTTCCATGAGCAAAATTTTGTAAAACATCTTTTTATAATTTTTTTTCAGTAAGTTTTACAAAAATATACTTTGAACAATATCCATTCTGCTTTATATCAAAATTTGGTATTGTATACTAAATTTGCTATAGTATATAAAAATAATATTTGGAACTAAACTATATTAAGTTACTTAGTCATTATTTATATGTTAAATAAAAGTGTGGATAGGTTATAAAAGTATTAATGTTGGATAGGAAGTAATTGAACAATTTACACTTTTGCCATAGTTGTGATAATGCTATTGAATATGAAGAATATGAAGAAAAATATAGAGAACGTGCCTTTATTGAAGAAAGTTATGTTCTGAATTGCTCAGGAAGGGTCTTTTTCATTCTCGTCATATTAGAGTTTGATCACAATGAGTGTAAATTGTTACTTTCTTTTCTCTTCTTTATATATAAAGTGGAAGGAGTATGGCAATTAAAATTATCACATTTCTGCTATGTTGTAATTTTTTAAGAAGTGTAAATCTACAATAAAATTTTCATCCAGTTTCTCAGTGACGCAATGGCATTTTACAGTACTTCAAAATTAGTAATTACGAATGTGAACATTCAATTCACATCTTCACTTCAGTTAGTGTTGGAATTCAATAGTAGAAGCAGTTGTTTCTTCTTTGGTCTTGTATAGTGTGACCTGCCATTCAGTGAACCTCATCTCGCTAGAAGTGATTCTATTTCCATAAATTTTTTCAATTTCCACAAGAAAATTTATTTACTGAATTTAAATAATATGATTTCATAGTTAAATATGAGAAATAACATTATGAGGTTCATAATTCATGAATGAATGAGTAATTTTTTAAAAATATGAGTTGGAAAATACACGACATCCCTATTCTGAGATGTTTTTTGATAATAATTCACTTCCCTCAAATGGTGGAAAATATTCAAAGTCATAATTTTATTAATTTAATATTAACAAAATTTTATTTGCACATCATAATTGCATTGTGCAATATGGTAAATTCTTGAATTATGTTGGGATATAGTTTTTTTATATTCTCGAAGAGGAAAAAGTAATAGATGTATCAGCTCATGGATTCATTATTGTTATTGTATAATTTCATTAATAATCAGCTGCGGTGGACTAGTGGTCTCTGGCCCCGAGGGTCATGAGTTCAAACCCGGCCAGGGTCGATGGATTTTTTAAGGATGGAAAAATCCAAGGAGCAAGTCCTCCGGGAGGGACTTTAAGCCATGGGTCCCGAGTCTGAAGATTTTCAGGCTCGTAAAAGATCCTTAAGCCTGAATGAAAAGGCCTCTAAGCAAAATTTACCGAATTTTCCCGTCCTAGTACTACCTTGGTTTCCTAGATGTCAGTATGAGGCGGAACGCTGACCATGGACCACTCAAATGACATCTATATGAAAACAAGTGTAACTAAATTAGCATGGTTCAAATTCTTCACTGTAGGGGGAGAGCGTCTAAATCTCTGTTAAGGGAAACATGGGCTTACAATACAATAAGATAATTTCATTAATCATGTCATGGATGGCTAATATTGTGACCAATTTTTTTTAAGAACAGAACTAGCATACATTAACATCCATCCATCCATAGTAATTCTGCCCGAAGGCAGGTCCTTCACTGAATCATAGCATTTTCATGCTATGCTTGCAGCTTTACTAGGGAATGTGTAGGTGTGGTAGCTTCCCGTTGCTTTCCATACCGGTGAAGGATGATGGTGCTGATGATGATGATAAGGATGATGATGATGGCCATATGATTTTGGGGACCGTTTGGGCCTTAAAAGTTTTCCTGACATTTGTCTTACAAATGAGAAAAACCTCACCCAGAAAAACTGCCCCGACCGGGGATTGAACCCGGGCCCGCTGCGTGACAGGGCAGCGCACTACCTCGAGACCACAGCGGTGGACAACGTTAACATTATTATTTTTAATTATACATATGTTTATATGTTGTCTGAAAATCAGTATCTAATACATTTCAATGTTATAATTTAAATTGTAACATTTGCAATGATGGACAAATTTTTCTTTTCAAGTATAACCTAATACATTACTTTTAAGGAATTAACACTATGAGATATTATTTATTTAAGAAAAATTCTATCACCTTACCTCATATTCATATAAGGTGGGATGATAAAACCTTACTTCAATAACCTAATACATTTATTTAACTTTTACAGGAATTAATCACTATGAAGTTTAATTTATGATAAAATGAAATGTTTCCTACCTCTCCTCATATAAATCTTCTAAGTAGATCGTGATTTCGAGACCATAACGGTCTCATCTTCAGTACTATTTTGGCGACTGATGTTATTTTTATATATTAAATTTGGGAATTTTTAACATTATGAGGTTCAAATTCATGAGAATTAAATTAATCGTGATTATTTCATACCTCATACTTCTATATTTCTTTAAATACAGCACTGCAGTATCGGCAATTTCTTATCACCATCATCAGCTGTTTTCATGATTGTCAATTTTTACTTTTGTTGATAATTATCCAAACTGCCATCTGATGTACTTTTAAAGAATTATTTTCTAAACTGCCATCTGGTGTTCATTTTAATGAATCATTTTCTAAACTGCCATCTGTTGTATTTTTGAAGAACTTTGTAATCAAGCTAGGTTCATCTGGAATTTCGAAGTTCATAGTTCTAGTATGATTTTTTTGAATATTTATTTTTTCCCAAACTGTTAAATCTAAAGGTTTTGATAGATGTTTCAAAAGTTTTGCTTCTTTTTCAATCCTATGATGCTCTAATAAACTATGTGCTACTATAGCTGATTTTTCAATTACTCCATTCTTTATATTTCTGAAGTGTTATTTTTTACGAGTTTCCAAATTCATTTTTGTTTTTCCTATATATATCCTGTTGCAATCTTTGCAATCAATTTGATAAATTCCAGATTTTTTGTTGTCTATATTTAAAGAAATATAGAAGTATGAGGTATGAAATAATCACGATTAATTTAATTCTTATGACTGATGTTATGTCGATCGGAAGAAACTCTTCTGAAGATGAGACCGTTGTGGTCTCGAAATCGTGATCTACTTAGAAGATTTGTATGAGGAGAGGTAGGAAACATTTGATTTTACCATAACCTAATACATTGTTTCATATTGCTTTAAATGTGTCTGCAATTGTATTGTTTTATACAGTATTTTAATTAGTAATTATTTTTCTGTTACCGGTATATGTTTCTTGCTATTTCATTAAAATTCATTAGATTTAGGCTTGGATAACAGTGGGAATTGAACAAAAATAGTGGGAATGATATTGGAAAATTAAGATGGTACTTTATGCTTTATTGCTAGATGGTCTGATGCCAGTCTACTTCTTTATGTCTTTGCATTGGCCATAAGATAAATAAATAACTTAAAATTATTCATAATTGAACTTAAAACTAAATAATATATTTTTATATGTTCTATCAAATTTTCATGTGGATTTCATTTCATTTAAAAATTGGGATGGTGACCATAATGTAGTCGCTTCAGACAATATGCTACAATCATATTTGAAGAGAAAAATTATATGCTCAGACCGGGACTTGAATCCGGGACCCTTGGTTCTCTAAACCAAGTGCTCTACCAACTGAGCTAGCAGAGCAAGTACCAATCTAAACACAAATCTTTCTCTATATACGTTGTAATTCCCACCCACCAAATGCTATGAAGCCTTTGCTTCTATCTTTGCAAATGGCGGCTTCTTTATGAAGAAGATACATGTTTGGGAATTATACATTATATTATAAATGCTAGTATGGCTTTTTTCAATGTATGAAATTAATGATAAAAACATCGAAAAAAAGCCGTACTGGCATTTATAATGTAATGTATAATTCCCAAATATATGTCTTCTTAATAAAGAAGCCGCCATTTGCAAAGATCGAAGCAAAGGCTTCATAGCATTCGGTGAGCGGGAATTACGACTTATATAGAGAAAGATTTACATTTAGATTGGTACTTGCTCCGCTAGCTCAGTTGGTAGAGCACTTGGTGTAGAGAACCAAGGGTCCCGGGTTCAAGTCTCGGTCTGAGCGTATAATTTTTCTCATCAAATATGATTTATCCATCATCGAGATGTATGAAATTAATAATAAAAACATTGAATATGCTACAAATTGGCAATATACAGATTTGATTCCCATTGGGTCAGGATATTTAAACTCTCCGAAACCTTCTGACAGCACCATAATCCTGGGGTCCAATCTCTAACAGAATTGAGTACCAGACTCTATTTGGAGGGGACTTTTACTCAGGGATGACAACTCAGCTGACATCTCATGCCAATTCTTAGAAAGATGGGAGCCTTAACCTGCTGCTACGCTAAGTACCTCGTAAGGTCTCTAGTAGGATCATTTTACCTTTTAAAAAATACAATATTGTGCCATTCTAGAAAAGATTTGCAACTAACCATAAAAAGTAAACAAATAATACTTCTAGTGAGTTTGATGGTTCAAGAAACTTACAGTGTAAAATGTTTATTATAAATTTTTATGTATATTATTTGGATTAAGATTTTTCAGCCATTATTATTACATTTTGCTTATACTCACTTCCATTTATATATAAACATATAATTGTTTAAAATAAGTTAGTGGCTATGGTTTTAATGTGGAGTACCAACAATTAAATTTAATTCACAATACGAAGGTATGCATAGAAGGTATCTTGGAATGTGGCCAGATAAATAAATGTTTCATACAATAATATTATAATTTTTAGCTATCGTGAAGAAAGTGTAGTGCTTCTGGATGATATTGCAATAATATTTCTAGTTTTGTATGCTGTTTGGTACTTCATCAGTGATAGTAGTTATTCTGTAATTAAGACCATCCCCACTGCCCTCAATAAGACAACGTAAATTACTATAACATGTGAATTGCTTTATGTTTTAATATTAAGTTTACATTTATTAGCTAATGCATTGAGGGTCAGAGTTTATTCCAATTACATTTATAGACCATGTTTAAGTTCCATATTCATATCCTCGTATCTGAAATTCTTCCAGATGCAGGTTTTATTTTCTTTAGTACAAATACTTCAATTTTATTTTATTATTAGACAAGTTGCACCTTTGCAAGAAAAGGGACACAGGCATTAAAAGTTTGGGAAAAAACATAATATTTATATAATTAAAAAATACATACATTTAACATGGATTTAAAATTTACAAGCAATTGCTTTGCTCATTTGGGTGTCAGTACTGGGAACAACAATTTATTTAGAATAAATAGAGTGTGACCTTGTTTGGAGTTGGTTCTTTGGCCAACCACAGGATGGAGCTGACATCGACATCCAGGTTGTGCAACATAATGCAACATAAATAAAACCAGTCTGGAAAAGCTGATGATAAAACAGAATTGTTTTGAAACATGTTCAAGAACAAATCAACATTAATATTGAGGTAAGATGATCAGACTAAAAATAATATAATTAAAATAACCTCAAAATATAACTTCCTAAAATTAAATATTACTATATATATTTTCAGTAATCCTATAAAAATTGTTAAAAAATAAATAATTGATTTAAAATGGAAGCTAAAATAAACATATACAGAATTTTAAACATTCAACAATAGAAATGTTTAGAATTGTTTTAGGGCTGTTACTTCTCTTGCAAATGTGCAGCGTTTATACCACTAGTATATATAAATATTACGAGTATCATATTAAAATATATCTAATAGTTAATTCACAGTTAAGTTTTTTAAACACATATTTACAATTAAATCAAATATAATTTATCATAGTTAATTACAGTGCCATATCTTGAATTTCTTTGTATTTTTTTTTCTGTCTTTTTTAAACTGTTTTCTTATTTTATTTGCATGTTACAATTCATTTTATAATTATAGAAGCAAGTTTAAAAAATTGCATAGATTTACTTATTTTAGGAATTCACACTATGAGGTATTATATGAGGTGAGTGATAAAAAAATTTACCTAAATTGCATAGATGTTAAAAAAATAGGAGTAGCTTTTTTCAGTAAGACAAGCATCGTGATCTAAAAAATGACATTTTGCTTAGGTGTAAGATTAAAACTGTTACTTAAATGTTATTCATTAGCTGTTTTTTATTAATTTGTAAAGCTAATCATATTAGACAACATAACAGTGAACTACATGGTCTTTATAGGAAGTCAGATATAATAAGAACAGTTATGTCTCGTAGACTGTGATGGGCAGGACATGTGACATGAATGGGGAATGAAAGATGTGCATGGAAGCTTCTTGTAGGAAAACCAGAGGGAAAACGCCCAGTTGGTAGACCTAGAATGAGGTGGGAGAATAACATTGACTATGGTTTGAGGGAAGTAGATTATACAGGGGATGATTGGAAAACATTAGCTCAGGATAGGGATGTATGGAGAGCTTATGTCCACGTGACCATGAACCTCTGGGTTTGATAGTGCCAGTGAGTTAGTTAATCATATTAGACATTTATAGCTTTTTTATTTTAACATATCATAGTAAAATCTGAAAACACAATCATAAGAAATGTTATCACTGAATTAATAGTATCCATCCGTAGTAATTCTGTCTGAGGGCAGGTCCTTCACTGCAATCATAACATTTTCATGCTATGTTTGCAGCTTTACTAGGGAATTGTAGGTGTGGTAGCTTCCCATTGCTTTCCACACCGGTGAAGGATGATGATGATAATGATAAGGATGATGATGGAGATGATGGTCATATGATTTCGGGGACCGTTTGGGCCTTAAAGTTTTCCTGACATTTGTCTTACAGGTGAGGAAAAACCCCGATAGAAACCTCACTCAGAAAAACTGTCCTGACCGGGGATCGAACCCGAGCCCGCTGCGTGACAAGGCAGCACGCTACCTCGAGACCACAGCAGTGGACAATTAATAGTATAAGTGATCAAATTATTTGAATCTCATATTACAAGAAAATATCAACTTACCAGTTCTTCTAAAAACAAAAGACAGGGTAGTCAGTTTTTCATTTATTCTATTTTAATGTTTTACTTAATAATTATAGGTAAATGCAGTTTAAAATAATAAATTATTTTGTAACTGTATTTTATATATAAATTTGATGCTATAGTTGGGTGATCTAAGGCATTATACCTTGGTTCAGAACTACTGGACATGCACTGATTTGATTCTTCACAGGGGAAGAAATTTTCTCATGAAATTTCATCCAGCATGGGACTAAAAATTAACTTGGTGTAGTAATCCTTACAAACGAGAGGTTATGACTCAACAATGGGTTACACCATTATAGATAAATAGATGGGACCAGTGCCCAACTGGTATTGTGAGGAATTTGGGTAGCTACAATGCTGGAAGTTGAGAAAGCAAAGTTATAATGACTGGGGACTTGACATACTGTGCACATGTCACCCCTATACTAGCTCATGGTCATCCACATTTATAAATGGCACAAGTGAATGGAGGCAACATGTAGCTGTAGGCCTTTTTGTGGCATGGAGTTTGATTTTTTGTTATTTTTTATTAGATACAAAAAAATATTTCCTCTATTTTATTTTATTACACATGTATTACACTTTACCTTTGTTTTAATAGAGTCATATATAAGGATATGGCACTGTATTTAAACTGAGACAAGACTAGTTGCATAAGTAGCTTTATTTCTATCAACATATGACGTATAATTTGTGATAATTAAACAAATAGCACAGGTATAAATATTTCAGAGCATAATTTCTGTAAGTATATTAATATATTAAAAAGGTATAACATATTTTTATAGCTTTTTCTATTACGTGGACTTAGTTATGAAGTAGGACAAATTCTGACCAAAGTAATGTAAACTATTGGAATAAAAAGAATGGTGCATAAAAGAAATTTTTATAATATAGAAGTAAATAAGTAGTAACATGGTCTATAAGTGAATGGATATGATATGTGAATATGTTATGCTTATATTTCTTGAATCTGCATAACAGTGATTACTCATGGGCAACATGTGATGAGTACTAAGGCATAATTTATTTCACTATGAAGCGATAATAAATAAAACTGCAAATAATGCATACTCATGATTATTTCATTAACAAAGAAGATTTTCACTTAATTTTTTTCTTTTCCTCCCATATGAAACTACCCCATTTATGTTCATATTATTCGTTTTTAAACATCTTAATGATGGACAAATTATATTTGAAAAGAAAAATATATGCCTAGACTGGGGTTTGAACCCAGGACCTTTGACTCTCTATGTCAATGCTCTTCCAAGTGAGCTACCTAGGCCTCCAATCCAAACGTGTATTTTTCTCTTATATATAGTTAATTCCCTAACCCCAAATGCTACGAGCCATTGCTACAATTTTTTGCAAATGGCGGCTTCTTTATTAAGAAGACTTTTTTTTATTGGGAATTTAAACATTACTTACAAAGCTAGTAGTGCTTCTTACAATGTTCATATTATTCATTTTTAAACATCTTAATGATGGACAAGAGAAAAATATGTGTTTGGTTTGGAGGCCTAGGTAGCTCACTTGGAAGAGCATTGACATAGAGAATCAAAGGTCCTGGGTTCAAACCCCAGTCTAGGCATATATTTTTCTTTTCAAATATAATTTATCCCTAAATTATATTTGAAGAGAAAAATGTTTTGCCTAGACCGAGACTCGAACCCGGGACCCTTGGTTTTCCGGGCCAAGTGCTCTACCAACTGAGCTACCGAGGCGAGTTGCGATCTAGATGCAAATTTTTCTCTTATATACGTTGTAATTCCCTCGTGCCAAATGCTTGAAACCGTAGCTTCTGTCTTTGCAAATGGCGGCTTCTTAGTTAAGAAGACATTTTTTGGGAATTTAACACTACTTTATAAAGCCATTAGTGCTTCTATTGACAATTTTATTATTAATTTAACACATCTCACTGAAGGATAAATTATATTTGAAGAGATTTTTTTTTTTTGCCGGTAGCTCAGTTGGTAGCGCACTTGGCCCGGAAAGCCAAGGGTCCCGGGTTCGAGTCTCGGTCTAGGCGAAAAATTTTTCTCTTCAAATATAATTTATCCTTCAGTGAGAAGTGTTAAATTAATAATAAAATCGTCGATAATTTACCCCATTTATGTTTCTACATTGGTGAATCGCCATTCATTTCAGCACTCTTTCAGTTGAGAATTCAAATTCACACTACATAAAACTAATTTGCATTTCAACACCTAAAATAAATCAGTGACACTTGCACATATTTTGTTAAATAACAATAGTAGTGAACATTTCTTTTACTCAATTTATTACAATGTCGGAAACTCTGCTGGAAAGACAAAGTAAGCTATTGTAAATCATGTTCAACAGTAATTGCTTGTTGATAGCCAATGGCATAGCGACATTGAGTTGAAGTTACACAATCTCTGTTTACTCACTTTCCCAGCACATTTGGAATGCATGGTAGATCCAGTTTTAATAGTGAACTTATTTTTAACGACTCACCTCATATAATTTCAAATTTCTTTGATACCGGCAGTTTCATACAATATCTTGTCCCTCTTCAGTCATGGCTTCCATTGATGAAATTCTATGGTTGTTGATTTCTCTAAGGACACCACCTCTTGTGCTGCCATCTTTGGTTGGGATTATAAACTTTGTAATTAAATTTTTATCCACCGGAATATCAAAGTTCATAGATCGATATTTTTCTTCTGAATGAATATCTTTTCCCAAATTGTCAATTCCAACGGTTTATCCAATTGTTTAAAAAGTTTTGCCTCTTTTTCAATTTTATGATGTTCTTACAAACTAAATAAAATTGAAAAAGAGGCAAAACTTTTGAAACAATTGGATAAACCGTTGGAATTGACAATTTGGGAAAATATATTCATTCAGAAGAATAAATATTGATCTATGAACTTCGATATTCCGGTGGATAAAAATTTAATTACAAAGTTTATAATCCCAACCAAAGATGGCAGCACAAGAGGTGGTGTCCATAGAGAGATCAACAACCATAGAATTTCATCAGTGGAAGCCATGACTGAAGAGGGATAAGATATTGTCTGAAACTGCTGATATCAAAGAAATTTGAAATTATATGAGGTGAGTCGTTAAAAGTAAGTTCTCCACTCACTATTAATGATATAACCTTATAATGTTTACTTCCCAATATTAATTTAAATATAGATCCAGTTTTACTTGTAGTTTGGATATAATGGTTCAGTTACACGACATGCAACAATAAAAAAAATAGTCATAATCTGTGATTATGAGAGCAGAAAGAATGAAAGTTTTTGTTCTTGTCACTTTTATCAGTTATCATTCTTTCGTCCAACATGAGCATGGTTTATTGCTTAAAAATAATGTTTAAATTCTTAATAAAAGAACTTTGAATAGAATTCGTCAGATGGCGTTGTTGGTAGCGACCGCTATCGGCTTTCTGTTGAAAGAGAATTGTATAAGTAGAAAGAATTGTTGACGTTCATATTGAAGTTCGAAAGGTGTAACGGTTATCATACTGATGCACAGAGTCAGAGATCTGGGGTTCGAGTCCCGATAGGAGCATTAATTTTTCTTTTTAAAATAAAACTAGTCCAATTCTGTAAAGTGTTAATTTAAAATATAACATCAAAACATGAACACTGTTGTTTAGATTTTCTCTGGTGTAGCAGCATTACGTAGAGTATAATTTATTCTCGCTTCAACATGTACGAACATTTAGAAACATTTTATTTTAAATTAAACATTTAAGTTTAGCAGTAAAATAAATTGACAATCCAATAATATATAATAGATGGATGCAGATCATAAGGCTATACTTGCTATAGAGTTTAAAAAATGCTTTCTTTGCCAAAATATCACGTTGTACTGTGATTACATGAATAAGTATTATAATGATTATATTTGAAGAGAAAATTTTTTCCTAGGCTGAGACTCGAACCCGGGACCTTTGGCTTTCTGGTCCAAATGCTCTACCAACTGAGCTACCGAGGCGAGTTGCGATCTAGTCTCGGTCTAGGCGAAAATTTTTCTCTTCAAATATAATTTATCCTTCAGTAAGAAGTGTTAAATTAATAATAAAAACATTAATATAATGTATTTGAAAGAATGGTCAAGAGGAGGAAGAATGTCTATTTTAAAACTGCAACCCATCTTTTTGGTTTAAATAAAGCTTAAGAAGAAAATGTATATTGATATATGAAATGAAAAACCATTAATATATTAAATTAAACTGAATTAGTTTTTCCTGCAGAGTTTTGAAGTCCTTTGGATATCAACAAAATGAAAATTCTTGCCAATGGCTTTGAAGTTTGAGAATTCAAATTCAGATCAGGTCTTTGTATTTTAAATTTCCAAATTCTAAAAACAAATCTCATATCAATCCACAGCATGACAGTTTCAAACACTGTCTCCCCATGTGGAAATGTATGGGTATATATATATATATATAGACAGTCATATTATTAATAGAAAAAAAAATGGTATAGCCGGGAATAAAACCTGGGATGCTAGTCAGATTTGTTAATCATTATATATAGATGTAGTTCCAAATCTAATATAACCCTCTACAAACCATGATCTTGTAATTAATACTTCATGATCATTAACAATAAAATAAATATGGTAAATATTATTTTTTAAGAGAAAAATTATACACTCAGACTGGGGCTTGAACCCAGGACCTTTTGCACTCTAGGCATATGCTCTACCGAGTGAGCTACCTAAACAAGTTCCAATCTAAATGCAAATTTTTCTCTTATATATGTTGTTAATTCCCGCACACCAAATGCTATGAAACCTTTGCTTCTATCTTGCAAATGGTGGCTATTTTATTAAGAAGACATTTAATTGGGAATTTTACATTACATTATAAAGCCAGTACAGCTTCTTTCGATGTTTTTTTATTATAAAAATAAAAACATGGTAAATATTACTAAAAAAAAGCTTTTACTATAAGCCTAAAATCTTTATAAGGTTTTTTTATTGGAAAATCTATAAATCTCTAAAGCAAGTTTACCTAATTTTGATCTAATATAGATATAATTTTGATGAATTCTGGACAATTTATAAACTATTTTTAACGTCGCCCTTGCCAAAGTTCTCATCTCTATCAAGGGAAAAAAATAAATTCAATGCCCATGAAAACACTTATGCAAACAAGAATTAAATATAATTTCTGCATGTTTATTTAATTTTATTCATAAATGACTTTAGATGTTTAGCATCTATTGTGAAGTAATCAATGGGGAGGTAGAAAATGGTCAGTATACAGTGGGGTAAAAAAACAAAATGGAAGGTTTTGTTCTGTAACTACTTTGTGTACTTTAGTAAGCTTAAAATCTGATGATATGTATCTTATCAGTAAATATAAATAATTTGAAGGGATGAATGAGTAATGAAGACTGATATAATATGATGTATTTGAATATGAATGTAAGCGATACAAAATTATTATTAGAATAGATGGCTTATTAAAACATTAATTGTTGAAAAACAAAAAAGTACAACAGTTGGATTACAGAGTACTTAATTTGTCAAATATTAAAACTTTATTCTATCTTTCTCTTTCTTTAAAATAAAGTGTAATAATGTTGTATGTATCTCTCCATGCATTTTTATGGATATAGTTTTGTCATAGAATATCAAGCACAATATTCAAAGTATTTTATAAGCACATGGTCACTCAAAAATTTTGTCAACTCTTGATTTTTGGGTATGTATATTTTCATGTTATTAAGAAAGAGTCCTGATGCCACATTTCAAATCCAGTCAATAAATATCCCCACCAGAAATAATAATAGCTTTAATTTACCAGGCAGAGTTACAGCCTTTCGTAATGTTTTCTAAATACTCTCTTGTTTTATTGGTATATTCAATACACATATTAATTGGTTGTTTTCCATTTGGTAATGATGCAGAATCTTGAAAGTAGGGTTTTAGATAAATGAAAAAAAATAATAATTCTGCAAATGGAAAAGAGGAAAATCATTAATTATAAAATATGACATTGGTGATCAAATATCATTCAACATTCTGAAAAAGAAACAATTAGTAGAGCTAAGTTTAAAATTTGTAGAAACAAGTCTAAAAACAAAGACAAAAATTGAGGTGAGATGTTATTTTTGTTAAAATTCAGGGCTAAGGTTGCTGAAATTTCAAAATTGGTTACATATTACTATACAACCTGTATCAAAAGAAAAGAAACATTTCAAGAAAATTACTTACCATCCTGGAACACACAGAAAATTTCAAGAAATATTTAACAAATTTGATATTACATTGGCACCGATTAACAAATTTAGCCTGGATAATCTACTAATAACTAATAGGAGAGTTAATGTCCCAGATAGTAAAAAATCTGGAATTTACAAAATCAATTGCAACGACTGCAATAAAGTATATATAGGAAAAACTAAAAGGAATTTAGAAACTCGTACAAAAGAACACGTTAGAAATATTGAAAATGGTGAAATTGAAAAATCGGCAATTGCAGCTAATAGTTTGCTAGAGAATCACAAAATCAGAAGAGAAACTAAACTTTTGAAACATTTGGAGAAACCTTTGGAATTGACAGTTTGGGAAAAGATATACATTCAGAAGAATAAATATAAAGCAATGAATTTTGATATCCCCAACGAAAATAACTTGATCTCCAAGTTCATAAAATCGACATCAGATGGCAGTTCAGAAGATGATAATGATGAAATTTTGCCACTTGGAATTTGACTGAAGATGGAAGTAATTCTATACTTTTGAAACCGGTATCATGAAGACACGTAACTTTATGAGGTGAGATGTTAAAGCATTTTCTCCAATTCATTTATTAATATAAATACCTCATAGTGTTTCCTCCCACTGTAATTTTAATTAAAAACATATTACTGTATATTATTATTTTTTTTCAATTTTGTCAGAATGGAGTTTTCTTATCAGAAATAATAAATACCAGCAATAAAAAAAAAAGCTTATCACAAAAGTAGAAAAAAATATATGTAATCTGTTCCACAGATATGGGATCATTAAATTCCAAAGTTTGCATTTTACAGCCCAGTTAGTATAAGGAGCCTATTGGAACAGGATAATACCTTCCTCTTCTAAGGCGACTACAATTTCAGTGAAGTTTTGGCCTTCTCAACTGTTTTCTTCATACATATTACCCATTAATCCGTCTGGTTACATATTGTTGAAAATTTTTATCCAGTAATTTTTTTTTATGTAGTTAGGGAGGTGGCCTATTCTTCTGACAGCTGCATCATTCTGAAGGTCTTTTTCTCCGTCAAAGCTGTAGTTGAGTCAGGATTAATATCACTAATTTTAAAAGTTTGTTTTATTTTTACTTTAATAAGAAATATTATAAAAATTACATGTACAATCTACTGATGTGCTTAATTATTAAAAAAATATTGCATCTTTATCACAAAGTTGTTAGGAACTAACATTGTGATGCATTTTATCAAAAAATTGAATGAGTTATTATACACCTCTATTTAACTTTTATAGGAATTAATCACTATGAGGTTTAATTTATGGTGAAATTAAATGTTTCTTACCTCTCCTCATATAAATCTTTTAAGTAAATCGCGATTTCGAGACCATAACAGTCTCATCTTCAGTACAATCTTGGCGACTGATGTTATGTCGATCGGAAGAAACTCTTCTTCTTCCCTCTGTTGGTGGACCGATAAACCTCTGGATCAGGTCAAAATTTGCGGGAATTTCGAAGTTCGTAAGTTTTATTAAGTCATGTAGATAGGAAATAATACTATGAGGTTTTTTTAATATGTGTGAACGTGACACAGCATTGAGAATGTCACAAATGATGTGACGAAACCCTGGGTTTGCGAGGAGTTATGAAGTATGAGGTGAGTGAAATAAAAAATAAACAATTTCATAAGTTTTCTTTAGGAAATTTGAAATTCCTGCATATTTTGACCTGATCCAGAGGTTCATCGGTCCACCAATGGAGGGAAGAAGAAGAGTTTCTTCTGTTCGACATAACATCAGTTGCCAAGATTGTACTGAAGATGAGACCGTTATGGTCTCATTGCGATCTACTTAGAAGATTTATATGAGGAGAGGTAAGAAACATTTAATTTCACCATATATTATACACCGCAGTTCATATTTTGGTATCTCATCTGGAACGTATTTAGAAAGACATTTCCTTCATTCTCCACCAAAAACTATCCCAGATGAGAGAGAAAAATATGAGGTGAGTTGTAAATAACTTGACTTTTTTTTTAATTATTGCATCTTCCTTTATTTGAGATTTTACAGTATGTTACCTGTATATTATTTAATTTATGACTGGTAGGCATATAATGACTTTTTTTTTATATATTAAATTTGGGAATTTTTAACATTATGAGGTTCAATTAATAATAATTAAATGAATCGTGATTTTTTCTTACCTCATACATCTATGTTTCTTTAAACACAGCACTGCAGTATCGGCGACACTTTGTCGTCATCGTCAACTGTTTTCACGACTGTCAATTTTTTCTCCTTTTTGCCGGTAATTATCTAGACTGCCATCTGGTGTTCTTTTGAAGGAATTCCTCTTCAAACTGCCATCTGGTGTTATTTTGAATGAATCATTTCCTAAACTGCTATCTGTTGTATTTTTGAAGAACTTTGTAATCAAGCTTGGTTCTTCCGGAAGAACCAAGCTTGATTACAAAGTTCTTCAAAAATACAACAGATAGCAGTTTAGGAAATGATTCATTCAAAATAACACCAGATGGCAGTTTGAAGAGGAATTCCTTCAAAAGAACACCAGATGGCAGTCTAGATAATTACCGGCAAAAAGGAGAAAAAATTGACAGTCGTGAAAACAGCTGACGATGACGACAAAGTGTCGCCGATACTGCAGTGCTGTGTTTAAAGAAACATAGATGTATGAGGTAAGAAAAAATCACGATTCATTTAATTATTATATAATGACTTATTTATACTAACTTTGTTTATATATATATATATGAAGATTTGTGAATTATTTGAGTTGATCACGTGCTTTTGAAATCTCAATGAGTTACAAAACATGATAATATTAATCTCATTCATCTTTTCAAGTGATAAGTCTGAATAAATAGTGGCTTTTTTGCAGTAAGAAGCTTCTATTTTTAACAACAACCTTAAAATATCTGTTGTCTTGGTAAAACTAGTTTTATAATGAGCTTCTTTTTTAAAAAAGAATGGTGTATAGTATTCTTATTATGGTGCGGAAAGTTTAGTAGAGCTTATGTATAAAAGGAGGTAGACTGTGGATCTCGGTTAATTTTAGTTTTTTAGTATGTTGAAAATTTGAATGCCAAGAAGAAATGGCATAATTAGCTTTAAAAAAGTTTTTACTTGCTGGCTTGTCTTGTGTACTTATATTTACATCTTTTATAGTTCTTTTCCATCATCAAACTATATTTTATCTTTTAAGCAAGGCAGTATAGCTTGTGATTTTTAATATCTAAATAACAAACTATGGAAAATTTACCATTATCATGTAAATAATATTAATGTGTGAAATTTGAAATTATTGTGTTTCATACTTGAATATTTTGTAATTTTGATTCTTAATTTATGAGGTAAATAGCGTAGATTAATATTATGAACTAAAATCTCATTTTTCTAGTCACCATTATCTCACCTCGCTGTAAATTAATTTTTTTTATCCAAATTTTACCCAGAATTAAAGTTATGGCTGTATTAAGGAGGATTATTTTTGTCACTTAATGAAATTATTGCAATATAAGTTTAAAATAATATTATTATTTTGAAAAAATTGCCAGAGATGATCATATAAATGATTGGTGAAAATTTCTTAAGTAATTTTGAGAACTTCCATCTTTGAATAACAAATTCTGATATTTGCATTGTGTTTTTAGCTATATTTATTTTATCTCCCAGTTTCTTGTGTTAATTGCATTTAGGAAAATGTATTAAGTTTACAAGTCAGAATTAAACAAAGTCAAGTTAATGACAATCAATGAAAATATACTATATATATATTCATTGTTAAAACCGTTGAAGTGGAGAGTCATAAAATAAAATAAGTTAAAATATACCTTCTTAGGTAAAATCCGTCATCCTCAACTTATAAAATGTGTAATCTTTATGCCTGTAGACCTTTCAGGACATCCGTCCCATCTTCAGCAGTTCATTCTTCGCTATAACATCCAGTATGATGTTTGGTGCTGCTGGTCCTAATGTGGTTATGTCGTGACTAAAGCTTCGTCAGGAAGAAGCTTTAGTCATGACATAGCCATATTAGGACCAGCAGCATCAAATATCATACTGGATGCTGTAGCGAAGAATACGAAGCTTTAGTCACGACATAACCACATTAGGACCAGCAGCATCAAACATCATACTGGATGCTGTAGCGAAGAATGAACTGCTGAAGATGGGACGGATGTCCTGAAAGGTCTACAGGCATAAAGATTACACATTTTATAAGTTGAGGACGACGGATTTTACCTAAGAAGGTATATTTTAACTTATTTTATTTTATACTATATATATTTTCTTGTATAGGATGGTCATATGGCTCATCTCACTTAGCTTCCTCCAGACGTCTGTATCCTCTCAGCATTTTTCATTCATGACTACTGTCTATTCCACTCCTCTTGCATGTAGATTGTCCCATATCTGATCTCTTCCTCAGTCTTGGTCTTCCAAATTGTCACTTCATTTTCTTTATTCTCATTTCCAGTATTCTTCTTGCCAGTCTCTCTAATGCGATATACTTAACATGTCCACACCACTGTAAACTCTTTTATTGAATATATTCCTGTAAAGGTCTAACACAAATCCAATCTCTGAGTTCTGTATTTCTAATTCTATCTCATCTGATCTATATAATTAGTTTAATTAACTCCAAGAGAACTGTCACTCAGTACATTAAATCTTAAAAAATCTGTAATGCAATAGAAATTATTGGTTTATATTAGGAAGTTATATTCTGAGGTTCTTTAAATCAAGTTTTTTTTTAATCTGGAATCATCTTACCTCAATTTAATGTTGATTTGTTCTCGGACATGAAAGAGCTGAGGATGATGTAGAAGATATATCGAAACATGTCAACATTAAATTGAGGTAAGATGATTCCAGATTTAAAAAAAAACTTGAATAGGAATTATCATAAGTAATGCAACGAGTGATTTCCAAATTATCGATAAATTCACGACTCACGAAGTGAGGAGTGAATTTATCTAGAGAATTTGGAAATCAAGAGTGGCATTTGTTAGGACTATTTAACGAATAAAATTAAGCTGTTTACTCACAAATCATTATTTAACTATAGTTATTTTAAAATATTTATATATTTAATGTAAACGGAGATGTTTGAAAACAAATGAGAAACGATAGGTACGCTTCTACTGCTTCTTTTGTTTATCACTGCAACCAGATTATACTATTTATTGCCAAAGGAACGCAATATTGTAAGGACGAGCTTTCTTTAATATGGTAATTATAACACTGATAAATATTTAGTGAAACACGACTCTGATTGGTTGTAAAACAGAAATCATTGAAACGTGATTGGTCATTGACTCCCATTTGGGGCATGAGTTAAATAGTCTTTAAAATAATCCAAAATCATATGAAAGTATAAATTTAGGAAAATAAAAAGTTTTTTTTTCTCATCTTAAACTTTGATTGTTATTATTATTACAACTTAGCAAAATGATGATGGTTGAAAGTATCAAAAAACAATATTATATTTAATAACTATGTAGGTGAAAAATAATTACGAAAAATTAGTGTGAAATCAAAATTAAATGACATTCCAATACTAAGTTTTGTTACGATTTCAGAAAATGGTTGCTCAAATGTTATTAAAGCAGTTGAAACATATTATTACCATTATATTAGAATCCAACTACAATGGATTCTTTTTTTCCCCTTACATATCCATTTTCTGACCAAGTACAGAATAGATTAATCCAAGTCTAGTGAAGAATGAATCTTTAAAACAAAAGCTGAACACATAAGTAATAAATTAATAAATATGGCAGAAGACATAATATTTCTCTTTGTATGGACTTCATTAGCAAATGTTTTTACACATTTAAGTTTCATTAAATATGGGTTTCTCTTTATTTCTATTTTATCTTCTTCTTCACTTCCGGGTTTAGGCAAGAGTTGCCTGTTCCGTCTTCACTAATAGATCTAAGACCATCTCTTCTGAGGACGTCCGACATCTCTTCTTCCTCTTGGAAAATAATGCAAGATTTTATTTGGTAATCTACTTTCTTCCATTCTTTCTACATGTTCTTTCCACTGTATCTTGTTGTTAAATATCTTTTCTTTTATGGAGTAGATCTGCAGTTCTTCACGGATATCCTCGTTTCTTATCTGGTCCATTCTAGTGCAGCCTTTTACTCTTCTTAAAAATTTCATATCGGCTGCTTGGATTTTACTTTCTTGTTTGGTAGTGGTAATCCAAGATTCACTCCCATACAAAAGGACAAGGACAGCCATTGTTTTATAAAATTTTAATTTTGTTTGTTTATGGGCTTTATTATTCAATGTTCTATTTATTGTACCACAAATAGCTTGAAACTGATGTGTTTTGTGTTCAATATCTTTATCATACCCATAGCGGATGTCACATCCTAAATATTTAAAGTGGGATACTTGTTCAATAATTTCGTCTCTAATTACTATTTTTGCACGCAGAGTATTTCTTCCACAAAATGCCATTACTTTTGTTTTACTTACTGAAATTTTAAAATTATAATTGCTACATATTGCATTTAGTTTGTAAGCAGGCAATTGTAACAGATCTTCATCATGGTGTAATAAGACTAAATCATCGGCGAAAATTAAGTTATTAATACTTGAGTTATTGTTCAATCTAAGGCCTTTGTCCATTATAATTTTCCATTGTTTCATAATGTCGTCGATATATATATTAAAAAGAGTGGGCGATAGACTACACCCTTGTCTAACTCCTTGATTTATTAAAATTTCTTCTGACCTTTTTCCACCAGTTTTTATCACTACTTTAGTTTCTTCATATAAGCCTTGGACTGATTTTATTAGATGGTGTGGATATCCTCGTTCTTCATTATTTCCCATAGTATAGATCTATTTACTTTGTCAAAGGCCTTTTCAAAATCAATGAATAACAAATATGTTGGCAGGTTAAATTATCTTCTCTTTTCAATTAGTCTCTTTATAATAAACACATTATCACTACAGGATCTTCCTTTTCTGAACCCTGCCTGTTCTTCTTCTAAGAGCGTGTCAGATATCTAGATATTTAAAGTGGGATACTTGTTCAATAATTTCGTCTCTAATTACTATTTTTGCACGCAGAGTATTTCTTCCACAAAATGCCATTACTTTTGTTTTACTTATACTAAATAATCAAAATATTGATATAGAAATACTTACTGAAACAAAAAAGAAGTTGAAAGGAACAAAAGATATTGGTAATTTCTATTTTATATGTTGTATAAATGTTTCTGCTTGATGATTACATTAAGTACACAATACCCAAGCCAGCTGGACAAACTTGGAACTATTGTGATTGTTCATAAAAAGAGTGCAATAATCCATCCAACAAAAATGCTATGCACCAATGCTTCAAAACTATTATTATGACTAGAAGAACAAATCATTACAATAAATGTTTAAAAAAGAGTACAGCTACATCATCTATTAGTTAAAAGAAAATTTAAATATATCTTTATAGAAATAAGTGTATTTTAATTGTAAGAAATCTTTAGTCAGGAATGTTTAGTTGTAAACATATCTTTACATTTAATTTATAAAAAATAATTCTGCAGAATGAATTTAATTTTATTGATGTTACAACACAATTATTTATTACTTCAATAACATCTGCTGTGCAAAAATTTTAAGCTTTTTTGTTTGTAGTAATTTTCTTAAAAAATATCTGTACAGCATTGTATATATATATTTTTTAAATTCATGGCACAGCTTTGATATATATTAAAATTTTTGTGTAAATTAAAATATTTTTTTCTGAAGAACGATTTTCCCTTTTATCTTTCAATATGGAAATATAAATCACTGTGTGTTTTGTTTTGGTTTGTCACCAGGAGTGAATACATGCTTAAGTAACGTGACATGAATTAAAAAAAATACTATGTCCATGATTGTACAGTATGCTTATAAAATCAATTTGACTAGAACGTAAATGGCAAAGTAAGGCATATATTCCATTCAATGAACAAAATTTACAAGAGACATTAATAAATTATATATATATATAAACTCTTTATCTATAACTAATTTAGATATACATTATACTGCATACAAAATTACATACGTAAAATGAAGAATAATATTTGGCAATGCAAAGAAGATGAAAATAGTGTTACTTGTAAGTTTATCTGTTTTGCAATGCTATCCTTATATTTGAAGAGAAAATGTTTTGCCTAGACCGAGACTCGAACCCGGAACCTTTGGCTTGCTGGGCCAAATGCTCTACCAACTGAGTTACCGAGGCGAGTTGCGATCTAGATGCAAATTTTTCTCTTATATACGTTGTAATAATAATAATAAAAACATCAATGCTATCCTTACTTTCACTCCAGTCTTGGAGCTTTTCCAAGTAACCTGTTGAATATTGCAAAATTAAAAGAAAGTTCTATTTGAACATTTCAAAAAAAGAGAAATAAATGTAAAACAATTTATGAATTTAAAATTGTGCAGCAGATGTTATATTCTTTTTTTCTTGGCAGTGAAATGTATTGGATGTGCTACTCATGTATGTAAAGTATTTGTAATTTGTGAAAGATGCTGTCCAAAGTTTCTCATCTCAAAATTCAGCTGAGCAGAATCTGTGATGTAGGCATATCAATGAAAAAAGGATGATTGGATAAGTTTATGGAGTCCTAAAAATTGGAAATTAGGAAACTGTAAGCTGTGCAAATTATTGAAAACAAGAGGAAAATTAATTAAATAAGACAAATAAAAGGGGCCCATAACCAAGACAACTTAATAGTGGTTTCTTCTCTGTAACTTTGTCCTTACGACAAACTATGTCAGCTTTTTTCTTTTGGGTTAGGGATGTGGATAATTTTACTGTTAATGGAGTGATTTATTTTCAATTTGGACAGGTCCATCATATGTTCAAAACAAGAGGCTAGTCTTAATGTTTGAATTAATTATTAGATTTGGCTGCATAATATCCAATATATAATTTGGAACTGATCATTTTAATATTGTATTTTAAATTATGGTATACAATATACCATTGGTATAATTTGATTAATAAGGAAATCATCATTTGTTGATAAATTGATAGTGTAAGCAACTCATGGAACAAATTTTTCATTTTTTAAAATATTTATATATTTTAAACATGCAAGACCAGGAAGTGTGGAAGAAAAAAATATTATATTTTAGTTGAGGAACCTGTGTAAATATCAGAAACAATCCTGAAATAAAAGAAAAATAAAATATGTTAGATAAATCGTGATTTATCCATCATTGAGATGTGTGAAATGAATAATAAAAACATCAAAATATGTTATGCATTGATGGAAACTAAAAATTCCCATAGGACAAAGATTTATTGAGCAGAAAATTAATCAAGTTTAATATAATAAATATCTAAGTTTAATATATTAGATTTGGGAATTTTTAACATTGAGGTTTTATTGATAAGAATCAAATGAATCGTGAATTCTTCTTTTGATTTTGATAAGGAATATAATCATATTGTACATATTGCTAAAATAAATGGTTTTGATGAAGACATAATAAAGAATAAATTAAAGAAATTTAAACAACAGAAAAGGTTATATGAATACACCACCCTACAACATAATTCCAAGAAAGATGAAAAATTCAAGAAATTTACTTACCATCCTGAAGTTCATAATACATTTTTTTTAAAATTCAGAAAATTTAATATAACATTGGCTCCAATTAACAAATTCAGCCTGGGTAATCTTCTGGTAACTAATAATAAAGTTAACATCCCAGACAACAAAAAATCTGGAATTTATCAAATTTATTGCAAAGATTGCAATAGGATATATATAGGAAAAACAAAAAGGAACTTGGAAACTTGTAAAAAATAACACTTTAGAAACATAAAGAATGGAGAAATTAAAAAAGAAGCATAACTTTTGAAACATCTATCGAAACCTTTGGATTTAACAGTTTGGGAAAATATATATTTTCAAAAAAACCATACTAGAACCATGAACTTCGAGATTCCGGACGAACCAAGCTTGATTACAAAGTTCTTCAAAAATACAGTAGATGGCAGTTTAGAAAATGATTCCTTCAAAAGAACACCAGATGGCAGTTTGGATAATTACTGGCAAAAGAAAAAATTGACAGTCGTGAAAACACCTGACGATGGTGACAATGGTCACTGATACTGCGGTGCTGCGTTTAAAAAAAACATAGAAGTATGAGGTAAGAAGAATTCACGATTCCACAATTCATTTGATTCTTAATCTAAGTTTATTTATTTTTTACTTTACATCTTACTTTGAACAAAAATTATTGCAGTTGTTATACTTAGCATGAAAGACTGGTCACTTTTTCATCCAAATTACAATATAAGAAAAATTCTAATTTCTTACATTTTTATTTTAAATTTATTACTTATATTGAAGGACAAATTAATATATGAAGAGACAAATTTATGCTTAATTGTGATTTGAACCTAAGACTCTGGTTTTCTGTAGCAGCGCCATAAACCACCGAGCTATTTGGACAAACATTTTTCTCTTATATAATCTCTTGTGCTCAAAGGAGAATAACTTTGGGGATTGTATAAGAGAGAAAAAATTACTAGTTATAATAAAAGTTTGGGAATTATTAATCAAGTTATGAAACCATCCCTTGTACAAAAATCACCAGATTATGTTTATATAACACTTTGGCTAGACCAGTGTTGACCTATGGTAGTGAAGCATGGACACTAAAAAGACAACATGAAAGCAGAATAACGGCTTGTGTAATGAGATTCATGCACAGAACAGCGGGTTACACCAGATGGGATCGGAAAAGGAACACCGATATCTTAAAAGAATTGAAGACTATGCCAATTTTGGAATATATTAAACAGTACCAACTAAATTGGAAACACCATCTTGAAAGAATGAGTTCAAATCGGATCCCCAAACCTGTTTATAATTATATGCTAAGAGGACGAAGATCTCTGGGCCGTCGTATGAAATGCTGGAGGGAAAATTTTCTATAGGATCGTAACAGGCCTTGGCCTAATACTTGGAAGGAAGAAGAAGAGAAGTATAAGAGAGAGAAAAATGTCCATCTAAATTGAGATGCATAAATAGCTCAGTAGTTTAGAGTGTTTGTATGGAAAACCAGAGACCTCGGGTTCAATTTAGGCATACATTTTTTTAAGTTATGTAGATAGGAAATATCACTATGAGGTTCTTTAATATTGTTTATTTTTTACATTTCAAACATACAACATTTCAACGAACATTTTTCGAAAACTAAGATAGAAATTAAAAGATATTTGAAATTAAAAGAACTTAGAAATAAAAGAGCTGCAGATATCAAATTCATTAATAAATGTTTAGAAAATAATATCACTCCAAAATTTGTCCGGAAAATGGTTAAAAACAACAATAACCAACACCAAAAAAGTTTAGAAAAGAAAACTCTCAATTTGGAAAAAAAAAATGAAGTATGAGGTGAGTGAAATAATAAAAAATAAACAATATTAAAGAACCTCATAGTGTTATTTCCTATCTACATAACTTAATAAAGTTGGCTATCAAGTCATAGGAAAACAAGAATAACGTAAACAACTGGAACAAGATGGCGGCTTCAAACATACAACATTTCAACAAACATTTTTCGAAAACTAAGATAGAAATTAAAAGATATTTGAAATTAAAAGAACTTAGAAATAAAAGAGCTGCAGATATCAAATTCATTAATAAATGTTTAGAAAATAATATCACTCCAAAATTTGTCCGGAAAATGGTTAAAAACAACAATAACCAACACCAAAAAAGTTTAGAAAAGAAAACTCTCAATTTGGAAAAAAAAAAAAAAAAAAAAAATGAAGTATGAGGTGAGTGAAATAATAAAAAATAAACAATAAATTTTTTTCTTAAAAAGTTAAAAAAGTAGTGATAAAAGAATGATAGACATAAAAAAATTGTAATTCTCTTTTTAATTTGTAATTATTTTAAAGAATTACAAGAAGGGGGAAAAAATTACTATAAATAAATGTTATGTTATGTTGCCATATAATGTGCAGAATTCTATTATTTTGCATGACGACATCTGATACCCGAATCATTGTGATAAGTTAAGAGGATATATTTCACCTGTATAATTTGAATAATCTCAACAGATGTTATTTACATGGCACATGTTTGTATACCAATTAGACATCAAGAATCAGAAAGGGATTTATATTTGCAATGCTTTCAATATTTCATATGGCTTGTTATTTTGAATACATTTGGATCATTTGCACTTCATCTCTCATTTCCCCGTTTGGGGAGATTCTTGGACAAAAGCCTCCATCTATCTCGATCATTTCATATCTTAATAAATAATAAATGATGAGTCATCTCACCTCATACTCCATGATCTTCAAGCACGGCACTGCAGTTTCAAGAGGCATCCCTCTCATCTTCAGCCATCTTTATGACTCATTTCATATCTCGCTCTCCACTTCACTCCAATCTATTTTTGTTTAAATTAATAAATGAGTTGGAGAAAATGTTTTAACATCTCACCTCACAAAGTTGCATGTCTTCACGATACCGGTTTCAAAAGTATAATATTACTTTCATCTTCAGTCAATTTTTATTTTTTTCCCCCTTTCAACATCCTTTATAATTTGTTTTTTATGCATTACACATATATATATACAGGGTGTTTCATAAAGGATGGCGCAAACTTAAATGGTTGAAAGTACACGATAATAGAAGCAACAATGTCCCAATAAACATGGGTCTGCAAACAAGCCGTTTGCGAGATAATTATGAATGTATGGTTACAAGCCGCCACTAACGTCATTGTTTGTAACATCGTACTAGGTGATTATCTCATTGGGCCACACATTTTTCCACGAAAACTTAATGGACGGAGGTACCTTAAGTTTCTGTGGCGTCATCTTCCAGGATTGCTTGAGGATGTTTCCCTTCAGCAACGTCGGAGTTTGTGGTACATGCATGATGGAGCTCTGGCACATTTTGCTGCTGCTGTGAGACGGCATCTAACGTGCAGATACAGCCAAAGATGGATAGGTCGAGGCAGATCTGTACCTTGGCCTCCAAGATCACCTGATCTAAATCCTTTGGATTTTTGTGTCTGGGGTCACCTCAAAAGCGAAGTGTCCAGCACACCCGTTAACACGGTTGAAGAACTGGAGCAGAGAGTTGTACATGCTTGTCAAAAATTCAGAAATGATCCAGGGGTTTTCGAAAGAATTCGACATTCATTGCAGAGACGAGCTCAGTATTGCATCCAGATGCAAGGAAGACACTTTAACATCTCCTTTAACAGGTAACCCATAAGTGAAGTGAAATGTGAACTAAATGAGATGAAAAATGAATAGTAAAGTCTAAATTCAAATAAATTTCTACTACCTAGGACGATATTTACAATGAAGTCAGTGGCGGCTTGTAATCATACATTCGTAATTATCTTGCAAACGGCTCGTTTGCGGACCCATGTTTATTGGGACATTGTTGCTTCTATTATCATGTACTTTCAACCATTTAAGTTTGTGCCATCCTTTATGAAACACTCTGTATATGAATGATGGTATTTGTATTGTTTCCTTTAAAGATAATTTATTCCCATCATCATTAACTTTTATGGCCTCTTCAGGTTCAGCTGTTCTTGCCATTAAATTATTTTTAGTCTGATCAGCTTACCTTAATATTAATGTTGATTTGTTCTTGGACATGTTTCAATTATATCATAATCGAAACATGTTCAAGAACAAATCAACATTAATATTGAGGTAAGATGATCAAACTAAAAATAATTTAATTAAAGTAACCTCAAAATATCACTTCCTAAAATAAAATGTTCTTGCCATTGTTTGTCTCCCAAATCTCTTCCCATGAGATAAGAGACAGAAGGAATCTTTATATATTAAATTTGGGAATCTTGTTAATCCATTCATACCCTTTGGAGTAACCTGTAGTTGGACGTCCATAATATGCATGCATAACATGTATGTTTTTATAGTTTCCAAATTTTGTAGCTTAAGTTATTGTTTGGATTTCTTCCTTTATTTATAATCATAAAATATATAACTTATTTTATCTTATTTCAGCTATCTCTATAGACAATTTATTCCTTACTGTAATGTATAATATCCATTTTATAAACAATTACCATTACAACATATGTCCATGGACAGCATCCTAAAAGCTATGGTTCAATACCGTCCACATGGAGAGAGATCTTTGGGCCGTCCAAAAAAAAATAAATGGATTGAAAATTCAGTATTGAAATTGTAATTGACCTTATACTTGTATGGAAGATGATCAATATAATACAGGATATTATATGTTTTGTATTTAAATAATGTAATGTCTTAATGTAAACATTTGTTTGCTTAGAATATTGGTTTGCACAATTTGAGAGCTTGACAACTATTTTCTGTTATTTCCCAAATATGCATTAATCAATCAGAAGGCAATAATGGATTAATTAAACCTTTAAATGAAACTCTCAAATTGATAGGAAGTAACATACACCTCTTACTGATTAACCTCTCTTTTGAAGTGAATCATTCAGTAGAGTCTTTGATATAGAGAATCCAATGAGCTGCTTAACATTTTAATTATATCTATTATAAATGTAATAAAGCACAGGTAAAGTATTAATTAATAAGCATTAGGACTAGCCCTGTATCTGCACTTGAATGTATTAATGTTTGATCACTCTATGTTTAAGGTTTAAGGTGTGAAGGGAAAGAAGACTATCCTGTTCTATCAAACAGGGGATATAAATATAATTATAAGAGGAAACGCTCTCTATTTGGTGATAAGCCATAATGCAAAAAAGGTTGGTGGTAATATCTGGCTAACTAGCCACTTATTGTGGGACTCAAACAGTTTCTAATAGACTAGGATGACAGGATGTACTGCAATACAGTTTAAAAGTCCGTTTCCTTTCAGATTTGTATAATGAAATGAACTAACAGAATTATGGAGATGCAGAATAAAGTTAGATGTTTTTTGATAAGTACTATATTATTTGTTGTACTCAAAGCTCTTTTTCTATGGGAATACATAAACCTAAACATGAAGTTTGTTAATTTATTTACAGTCTGATCATCTTACCTCAATATTAATGTTGATTTGTTCTTGAACATGTTTCAAAACAGTTCTGTTTTATCGTCAGCTTGTCAAGACAGAATTGTTTTGAAACATGTTCAAGAACAAATCAACATTAATATTGAGGTAAGATGATCAGACTGTAAATAAATAATATTTGAAGAGAAAAATTTTCGCCCAGACCGAGACTCGAACCCGGGACCCTTGGCTTTCCGGGCCAAGTGCTCTACCAACTGAGCTACCGAGGTGAGTTACGATCTAGACGCAAATTTTTCTCTTATATATGTTGTAATTCCCTATTGCCAAATGCTTTTGAAACCATTGCTTCTATCTTTGCAAATGGCGGCTTCTTAGTTAAGAAGACATTTATTGGGAATTTAACATTACTTTATAAAGCTAGTAGGGCTTCTAATGATGTTTTTATTATTGATTTAACATTTCTCACTGAAAGATAAATTGTATTTGAAGAGAAAAATTTTCACCCAGACCGAGACTCAAACCCGGGACCCTTGGCTTTCCGGGCCAAGTGCTCTACCAACTGAGCTACAGAGGCGAGTTACGATCTAGACGCACATTTTTCTCTTATATACGTTGTAATTCCCTGGGCGAAAATTTTTCTCTTCAAATATAATTTATCTTTCAGTGAGAAATGTTAAATCAATAATAAAAACATCATTAGAAACCTTACTAGCTTTATAAAGTAATGTTAAATTCCCAATAAATGTCTTCTTAACTAAGAAGCCGCCATTTGCAAAGATAGAAGCAATGGTTTCAAAAGCATTTGGCGATAGGGAATTACAACGTATATAAGAGAAAAATTTGTCTAGATCATAACTCGCCTTGGTAGCTCAGTTGGTAGAGCACTTGGCCCGGAAAGCCAAGGGTCCCGGGTTCGAGTCTCGGTCTGGGCGAAAATTTTTCTCTTCAAATATAATTTATCTTTCAGTGAGAAATGTTAAATCAATAATAAAAACATCATGTAAATACATAAATTAAAATAACATCAAAATATCACTTCCTAAAATTAAATATGAAGTTTGTACTTTTTTTATATTATTGTAGCTCAAAATTTTGAAAAGTGATACCACTACAGGCCTGAGGGGCTCTTGGGGGTGGTAGGTGGTTAAGGCTCCCAGCTTTCTAGACAATTGGCATGGCATGACAGCTGTCTTAATCCCCAGAACAAGCATCTGATACTCATTCCATTAGATGATGGGTCAGCTCCTGAGCCAGATGGGCACTGTGTAAACTACAGCACAGCACTAATACAAAAATCACATTTAATACCAAGCACAATAACATCTGTGGCACTAATACAGAAATAGCATTTCAGAGCACAACCACTCTGAAATAAAACCACTGAGACTGACTGAATGACTCCCACACTCCTACAAAGGGATTCAACTTGGCTGGGAGCTCGGTTACCTTCAGTTGCTATCACCAGCCACTGACAACAGAGTGACTCAATAGTGAAAGGCATAATTTATGCATACAGTATATATATATATATATATATATATGTGTGTGTAAATATAAATTTTGGTCATGGTCATCATGGTCATTTTTCGGTGTCTACTAGATAGGATCGGTGAAGATCTGTAAAAATTAAAAAAGAATATTTTCATGAGAACAAACTCAATAGCTTCATTCCTTCGGAATTTGCTAATACTCAGCATTAATGCTCAATATTTTTTTTTTGTATAAAATATTCATGCTCCATGCACGATACAGAATTTAGAATGCCAATCACTCTCTTCTAAAATTCTGACTTTTCTTATAAAATATCTTCCCACATATTTAATTTTTATAGTGTATAATTTACTCACTTTTTTTGTATTTGTTCAGAAATATTTTGATAAAATCTATTAATATTTTTGTTAACTCACTGAATTATTGGTATAAAATAGCTCATATCAAACATATAGCTTCATGATTAATGAATTTATAATTTTTTTTAGAAAAAGAGCATTGGGTATATTTTTATATCCAAAATTTGTGTCCTTTTCCATCACCATTCACAAAAATATGTTTAATAATCTTAAATTTCAAACATTTCTCTTTCAGTACAAGAAGACATATGGTCTTACAAGTGGAAGCATGTGCCTTAAAAAGGAAGGAAGGGACCAATGTTCATATGTAGACAGCAAATCGTTGAAACAAGTTATTGCAGAACAACCAAAAGAACTAATAATATGGGAGAAGATATTCAAACAGAAACAAAGTAATGAATTTTGAAGATCCTGGGGAACAGGATTTGATTGTGAGGTTCTTTGCTTAACACCAGAAGGAGAAAATACGTAAGACTTCCAATGGTCTCTCGACAGTCAATCTTTAGCTGAAAATGGCTTTCGAAACATGTCCCACTTTGATAAAATACATCATAGTAATATTTGAGAATAAAGTTATTAGAAAATTTTGGACCAAAGAAAACAGACAGGTGAATGGAAAAAATTACATTTCAGTGAGCTACATTATCTTTATGGGTAATTAGATGTAATAGCAGTTAAGTCTTGTAAACTGCAATCAAAATTTAATAAAGAACAACCACAGAGAAAGCGCCAATGGGTAGACCATGAATGAAGTGGGAGAATAACATTAACCATAAGACTACTTATTTTAGGAATTCTCACTATGAGGCATATTCATTAAGGTAGAATTTTCTTATCACTCACCTCATATTGTTCTATCTTTCTTGAGGCCAAATAAATGTTCGTTATATTTCGAATCTGAGGTTATGTCCACTATATTGGATTTTCGTGTTTCCTATATAGACTTGATATGTCTTATTTTAGGAATTCTCACTATGAGGTATATTCATTAAGGTAGAATTTTCTTACCACTCACCTCATATTCGTTTCTTGGCGACATAACAACGGTCGACTAGAGGCTACTGATTATGGAGATAAGCTCCGAAACTGCAGTCTAGTAGAAAAAGGATATGAGGTGAGGTAATAAAAACATTAATTATATTATTTTTAGATGATTAATATTGAGGTAAGATGATCATACTAAAAATCATATAATTAAAATAACCTCAAAATATCAATATTAATGTTGATTTGTTCTTGGACATGTTTCAAAACAATTCTGTTTTATCGTCAGCTTTCCCAGACTGGTTTTATTTATGTTGCATTATGTTGCACCACCTGGATGTCGATGTCAGCTCCATCCTGTGGTTGGCCAAAGAACCTCCAAACAAGGTCACCCTCCAAGATGTCCAGACCAAAAATAATATAATTAAAATAACCTCAAAATATAACTTCCTAAAATTAAATATCAAAATATAACTTCCTAAAATTAAATATCAAAATATCACTTCCTAAAATTCAATTTTAAAAACATTAATTCTTAAATTAAACCTCATGGTGTTTTTTCCCTGTGAAAGTTAAATAAACAATAACCATGTTTTGAAGAACCTAAATTATATAAGGAATTGACAATTTTATTATTAATTTAACACTTCTCATTGAAGGATAAATTATATTTGAAGAGAAAAATTTTCGCCTAGACCGGGACTCGAACCTGGGACCCTTGGCTTTCCGGGCCAAGTGCTCTACCAACTGAGCTACCGAGGCGAGTTACGATCTAGACGCAAATTTTTCTCTTATGTACGTTGATAATTCCCTCGCGCCAAATGCTTGAAACCATAGCTTCTATCTTTGCAAATGGCGGCTTCTTAGTTAAGAAGACATTTATTGGGAATTTAACACTACTTTATAGCCAGTAGGGCTTCTATTGACGATTTTATTATTAATTTAACACTTCTCATAGAAGGATAAATTATATTTGAAGAGAAAAATTTTCGCCTAGACCGGGACTCGAACCCGGGACCCTTGGCTTTCCGGGCCAAGTGCTCTACCAACTGAGCTACCGAGGCGAGTTACGATCTAGACGCAAATTTTTCTCTTATGTACGTTGATAATTCCCTCGCGCCAAATGCTTGAAACCATAGCTTCTATCTTTGCAAATGGCGGCTTCTTAGTTAAGAAGACATTTATTGGGAATTATCAACGTACATAAGAGAAAAATTTGCGTCTAGATCGTAACTCGCCTCGGTAGCTCAGTTGGTAGAGCACTTGGCCCGGAAAGCCAAGGGTCCCGGGTTCGAGTCCCGGTCTAGGCGAAAATTTTTCTCTTCAAATATATAAGGAATACTGGAAAATATTAGCTCAGGATTGGGATGTATGGACAGCTTATATCTGTGAGGCCATGAACTTCTGAGTTTATAAGTGCCAGTATGTTACTTAGTCATAAGTTTTATTTTTTATCACTAGTAATAAACAATAATATAAAGATTTACAATTAAATATATTTGAATACGACATCATTCTTATCTGAAACAGTTTGAAGTTCAAGTTTTACAGGACACTGAAGCCAAAAACTGAGCAATTCTTCACAGTAACCTATTAGAAAGTACATTTTTCTTGCATTGATTGCTTGACGAACTATACCAACAATTCTAATGATGTTATGTTGACGTTTAATTATAACTTCAGATTCAAATAGATTGTGCCAGGTGCCCATCATGAATTTTCTTATGAAAAGATCTTCAACTGCAGTTTCTGCTGGTCTTAAACCTCCTTCAAGATTTGCTGAAAACAAATTAAAAATAGGAAGATTGTTACATTTTCTTATTAATTTCTCTGAAGTGTAATGATTATCATATCTAGCTGGCATCTCAGGATCTGCAATTGATTCACAGCTAAATCACTGAAATTTTACTTTGAATGTAAGGTGTGGAAATAACATGCACTATTTTATATTGGTCTTACTAGTTCCTTTTTGTCTGTTCATATTTGATTTTGGGTATATAGTAAAGAAAGTTTGAAGAATTGAAAAGGAAAGGAATGACTATAAATGTTTTTTATTCATTAAATACATCTCAATGAAGGATAAATTAGATTTGAAGAGAAAAATATACACTCAAACTGGGGTTTGAACACAGGATCTTAGAAAGTGAAAGGTTCAAACCCCAGTCTAAGCTTATCTTTTTCTCTCCAAATATCCATCCATAGTAATTCTCCCCAAGGGCAGGTCTTTCACTGCAATCATAGCATTTTCATGCTATGCTTTGCAGCTTTACTAGGGAATTATAGGTGTGGTAGCTTCCCGTTGCTTTCCACACCGGTGAAAGATGGTGATGATAATGAGAAGGATGATGATGATGACCGGATAATTTTTGGGGACCTCTTGGGCCCTAAGCTTCCTGACATTTGTCTTACAGGTGAGGAAAAACCCCGAAGAAAACCTCACCCAGGAGCCTGTTCCGACCGGGAATTGAACCTGGGCCTTCTGCGTGACAAGGCAGCACACTACCTCGAGACCACAGCGGTGGACTCTTCAAATATAATGACAATAAATGATGGAAGGAGTAAAGTTTTGAGGTTTTTTAAGAAGGATAAGTAACAAGAAGAATTCATTATAAAATGTGAAAGGGATATATTACAGTTGATAACTGGATATTTAGTAACAAAATCTATAATAATGGAAAGATAGAGTAGGAAATCCTTAATTGTATAAAGAAAACAACAGCTGTATACTGAAACATGTGGTATCTTTATCAGAAAGAAAGAGGTTAACATAAGACTAAAATGTCAATATATATATCTCTGACGATTTTATTATTAATTTAACACTTCTCATTGAAGGATAAATTATATTTGAAGAGAAAAATTTTCGCCTAGACCGGGACTCGAACCCGGGACCCTCGGCTTTCCGGGCCAAGTGCTCTACCAACTGAGCTACCGAGGCGAGTTACGATCTAGATGCAAATTTTTCTCTTATGTACGTTGTAATTCCCTCGCGCCAAATGCTTGAAACCATAGCTTCTATCTTTGCAAATGGCGGCTTCTTAGTTAAGAAGACATTTATTGGGAATTTAACACTACTTTATAGCCAGTAGGGCTTCTATTGACGATTTTATTATTAATTTAACACTTCTCATTGAAGGATAAATTATATTTCAAGAGAAAAATGTCAATATATATCTCTATTATAGTACTTGTAATACGGTATGGAATTTAGAATAAATATTGAGTGGAGAACATATTTTTAATAACTCACCTCATATAGATCCATATTTGGTTCGTCTTCCGGGCTTATAGGCCGTGGTCGTTGTCTTCATACTCGACGTTTCGTCTACTGCTGCGGTAGACATCATCAGGAGATACTGCGTGCTCTCTGTGAACTCCTCAACAGTCGGCTGCAGACTGGCTGGTCGTTGGAAACTGTCTCTCTGTTTATAGCTAAACCCCGGGTGGAGGGAGGGTTTTCTGCACGGACCGAGTTATGCGCTGTAGTGCAGTTTGCAGAAGTCATAGGCTTCGTTGTTGTTGGGATCCCAGCACTGCATAACACAACAACGAAGCCTATGACTTCTGCAAACTGCACTACAGCACATAACTCGGTCTGTGCAGAAAACCCTCCCTCCACCCGGGGTTTAGCTATAAACAGAGAGACAGTTTCCAACGACCAGCCAGTCTGCAGCCGACTGTTGAGGAGTTCACAGAGAGCACGCAGTATCTCCTGATGATGTCTACCGCAGCAGTAGACAAAATGTCGAGTATGAAGACAACCAGACCACGGCCTATAAGCTCGGAAGACGAACCAAATATGGATCAAGATGCCGGCCGTGAAAGCCTACAATTATATATCACCTCATATAATTTCAAATTTATTTGAGACCATTGGTTTCAAATGAATTTTTTCATTCATCTTCCAATGGTCTAAAATAAATTTGAAATTGTATGAGGTGAGTTATTAAAAATTTGTTCTCCACTCAATACTAGTGATATAACCTCATAATGTTTACTTCCCAACATTAATTTTAATATATGGAATTTAAAGCCTGCAACTATTAGATAAATATCAAAGTAAATTAACAGCAATAGAAATGAAATACCTAGGAAGACAATGGGTAAGATGCAATGAGCTAGAATAAAAAATGAGAGAATAAGAGAAGTCGGATAGGAGAAAACATTAATAGAGGCAAATGAAGCAGTTTGAGCGCTATGCCCTATGTCAAATGAAAGGAAATCCAAATAAGTATTGGAAATGAAAATAGAAGGAAGACTTGGAAGAGGACGATCTAGAATTAAAAGGGAAAATGCATTGGACAGAATAAGACGAAAGCGAGGCAAAACAATGGTAAAAATGAGAAGAATGTGCAGGGAACGAAGCAGATGGATGAAATGGGTCCAAGGTAAACCTGATGCCTAACGACATTAAGGGGCAGATGAAGAATAAAGAAATGTTAAAATCATATGTATTCACGTAGACTTTCATGGCTGGAGTTGCTATAATGATCTTGATGAAGGTTTTTTAATATTTATATATTAAATTTGGGAATTTTTAACATTATGAGGTTCAATTAATAACAATTAAATGAATCGTGATTTCTTCTTACCTCATACGTCTATGTTTTTTTACTGCAGTATCGGCGACACATTGTCGTCATCATCATCTGTTTTCACGACTATCATGACAGTCGTGAAAACAGCTGATGATGACAATGTGTCGCCGATACTGCAGTGCTGTGTTTAAAAAAACATAGAAGTATGAGGTAAGAAGAAATCACGATTCATTTAATTATTATTTTTTAATATTGTTTATTTTTTTCTTTCACTCACCTCATACTTCATAAATTTTTGAGGTTCAGTTGGTTATAGAATTTTTTTTCCAGGTTATCCCAAACTATTTGGCCTAAATTGTTGGTTAATTTTAAATGTAAAAAGTACAGTTCAACATCTATTTTACTTATAGTTGTATAATGTTTGATTTTTTCCAAATTAAGAGTTTTCTTTTCTAAAATTTTTTGGTGTTGGTTATTGTTGTTTTTAACCATTTTCCGGACAAATTTTGGGGTGATATTCTTTTCTAAACATTTGTTAATGAATTTGATATCTGCAGCTCTTTTGTTTCTAAGTTCTTTTAATTTCAAGTATTCAAAATCATGAAGTATGAGGTGAGTGAAAGAAAAAAATAAACAATTATAAATTTATGCCCAAGATCTCTATTGTCCTCAATTTTAAAAAAATGTTTAAGATCTATTGGAAACTTGCTCCATCTTCAACAGCTGATAAAATAGTTTGGCTTAAAAATATTCATTGAAGGCCTTAAAGTTTTTTGACCAAAGTTTTATTTGAGGATGACTGAAATTGGTACAAATTTGTAATTTTAATCTTTTATATGGCAACTTTAATGATGGTGCAAAAATACTTCTAAAAGTACTAATGCAATAAAGAATACTGAAGAGGGAACGGGGTTGTTTCAGAAGTTTCTCAGAGGAAACAGCACATTTTGTAAGCAATTATACTTTATTTGTAAATACTTTCCAATGATTTATAAGTAGAAAACAAGATGTGTGGTAGATTATAATATCACAGAAATCAATACTTTCTAGAGATCAATGTATTCTGCCGTTTTGGCTCGGGTGGTAGCATGCCTGCTTCCTGACTAGCGGGCCTGGGTTCAATATCCAGCAGGATTGAAAATTCTAATTGTCAATTAATTACATTAAAATAATTTAATTGTTTCTATTTTTAAATATACTATCTAGTTCCTCTTCTTTTTCATGGATGCTTCGGACATTCCAGGTTGCATATCTTACAATATCATTGTGCCGTTTTCTTTTAACCATATTTCTTTGCTGTGGGTCGTCATATTTCAATTCCTTCTGGCTTTTTTCGTGTTGAGACTTGAAAGTAGTTTTGAAGTTCCTTAGGACAGGTTACTGGCCCGACGCTAAGTAGTCCAGTGGTAGGGCTGCTACCTTTTAGTCTCTGGACAGACATTAGGATACCGCATTTACTCAGTACCTGATGGAACGGTTATACCGCCGTGACTCGGTCCTCAGAGCCTCGTTTGTGAAAACAGGTTGTACCACAAGAAGGTGAGGATGAGAATTAGGTAGGAGAGGTTATACACACGTCACTACCCCTTACAACACTGGCTCTTCCAACTCTTTTGTATGGTAGCGAAGTATGGACGTTGAAACAGAAGAATATACAGAGACTTAGATCTGCTGAAATGAGATATCTTCGGAGGACTGCAGGATACACACTACTACATCACAAAAAAATGAAGACATCTTAGAAGAATTACACATGGAATCTTTAGAAAACAAAATTTCTGATTATAAGTCAAGATGGATGCAACATGTTCATCGAATGGAAGATCACAGAATACCCAAACAAATGTTAAGATATCAACCTGCAGGAAGAAGAAGACCAGGACGTCCACTCAAAAGACTTCTGGATGGTGTTTCTCTTGAGGCCGAAACAGGTCAACAAATGGCCTAAATTCGTGAATGTACTATGATGATGATGATAATTTAATTGTAAAATTTTCAATTTTGGGGCTAGGGCAGCTGAATGTGCTAGATAGTGGACCAGATTCCTGCATTAAATCGCAAATACCTTCACAGTATGTATGTTGGGAAGGTATGTGGTATTATTGATAACGATTCATCAATCGGATGGTGATGTTACACCTGGCAGACCCCTTGGTGCTTTTCGACAGGAGTAGGCTAAATGCAATCGGTGGCATTAGAAACACACACACACACACACACACTAGGTCAATGGGGCAATAAATAGTAGCTCCCTATTAGAAATTGCATTTAGGGTTGAATGTTTGAACGCATTAGACAGTAAAAGGCGTTCTCTGCTGATAAAGTTTTATCCAAACACATTTTTCTTACTCAGAAATCTATTCACGCAGTAATAATTGTAAGCTACCTGACAAGGTAGCTTAAGATCGTAGCTCAAGATATAAACTTATGTGAAAATCCTGAAGGGAACCAATGGTAACCGATGTAGTTTGAAACTTATCCAAGATGTCGGACCTTGAAGACTTCGATCATGTTTTCGGTATATGCGGAGAAGAGGAATTTGATAGAGTCTACCAAAGAATTCAACTGGAAGAACAGGAGAATCGGCGTAATATTGCGCATCGCAGACGTGTTTGTATACAGTATTATTTGCGGGATGCAAGCATAAATGCATTCCTCTATAGCAGACGAAAATAACGGAAGTGGTTTTATCGCTGAGAATTCTGGGTAATTCGTTGCCAATATTACGAAAACGTCAACATTCATGCATGACCGGTAAGGCAGCCGTTAATTCGATCTCAGCTCACCAGTGATTGGAAGTAATTTGAGTAGAGACTAATGTATTTGCATACGACCCTTAGGGTTTCACTTTTTTTCCTGGTTACTTTGGGATGCAAAAAATAGCAGCATATGTTGGAACATTTACTAAAAATCATGTATAACACCTACATGTATTCCATGAATTCCAAGATTTTCGATGTGCTATGAAATGTGGAGGATTTGCCATTTCATAAGTCAGAGGTTTATTTCTCTTCGCAGTAACCTTGTAGCGACCAGCTTGAACTTTTTGACAAGATGCTGTGATATGAAAGAGACGTTTGTGTGGCATTTGTGAATATTCATGCTGCAATACCTGCAAAATAATACTGTAATAAATACACATTTTTATCAGAAATAAGTTTAATAAATTGGGATTGTGGATTAGGTAGAATATCATTATTGGAAGTAACATTTTGAGGTTCCTTTAATCAAGTTTTTTTTGAGACTGGAAAACATCTTATCTCAAATTAATGTTGGTTCAGTTTGAAAATGTTTTGATGATATAGAAGATATCGAAACATGTTCAAACTGAACCAACTAATTTGAGGTAAGATGTTTTCCAGTCTCAAAAAAACTTGAAAGAAAAACTTACAAGAAAGGGGATATAAATGGGAAGAATTGAGAAGAGGAAAAGCATGGGAGGAAAGTGATGATTGGAGGCAGATTTGGAAACATCCTTATGAAAGAAGAACATAATAAGGTGATAATGATGATGACCAATCACTGAGTGGGTTGAAGAAGATATCAACGCCATTTACGAGCAACAAATAAGGAAGAGTAGCTGTCCATTAAATATGGAAATGGACAGCTAATGACAAATGAGGGAAATTTTGAGGAAGTGGCTGAATTCAAATACCTAGGAACAATAAATAATCACAAATAGGAATGAGATGCAAAAAGAAATTTAACATAGGCTCAGTTTTGGAAATTATTATGCATTACAGAGACTTTTGACGTCCCAACTCCTTTCAAAAAAGGTTAAACTGAAAATATATAAAACTATTATTCTACCAGTTATATTATATGGGTGCGAAACATGGACTCTTACTTTAAGGGAGGAAAGAAGATTACAAGTATTTGAGAATAAAGTACTTAGGAAAATGTTTGGACCAAAGAGAGATGAACAGACAGATGAATGGAGAAGACTTATGTATAACAGTGAACTACATGGTCTTTATAGGAAGCCAGACATAATAAGAACAGTTAAGTCTCGTAGGTTGTGATGGGCAGGACATGTGGCACAAATGGGAATGAACGATGTGCATGGAAGCTTCTTGTAGGAAAACCAGAGAGAAAATGCCCGGTTGGTAGACCAAGAATGAGGTGGGAGAATAACATTAACTATGATTTGAGGGAAGTAGATTATACAAGGAATGATTGGAAAACATTAGCTGAAGATAGGGATGTAAGGAGAGCTTATGTCCGCAAGGTCATGAACCTACAGGTTCGATAGTGCCAGTGAGTTAGCATTTTACAGGATGGGATAAAATTGCTTATAACTAACTGAATAGCATTACTGAACCTGGAGGTTCATGGCTGCTGGTTATGCAGACATACACGTCTCCATTCATCCTTAACCTGAGCTAATATTTTCCAATCATTCCCCTGTATAATTCACTCCCCTTAAAAAACCTATTTTTATTCTCCCTTATTTTATTATGCCATATGTGCTTGTCATCACACTCTACTGTTCTTATTACAGTTGGTTTTCCATAAAACTCAAATAGCTCACTATTATGAAGTTTTCTCCATTCACCTCTCTGTTCTCTCTCTTTAGTCTAAAAATTTTTCTAAGCACTTTATTCTCAAATTCTAGTAATCTTACCGTACATTAATTATAGTAAATAACATTATGAGGGCATCAAGTTAATAACTAATAAATCTTGATATCTCACCTCATACTCTAGCTATCATCATCACCATCATTTACAGGTGTGGGAAGCTACCACACCTATAATTCCCTTGTAAATCTGCAAGCTAACCTAATAGAATTATATTACTCTATCCTGTAAAATTAACGAATAGAATAAAATACTGGCATAAATGCAGTTAAATATGAACATAAATCTTTATCGACAGAGCAAAATGAGCTAAAAATAACTAAATTCCGTGGCTTTAATATATCGTTTTATGAACATTTGCTGTATTAAACAAATAGTTGGAACTGTAAACATGCTGTCAATTGACTATAGCGACAATATCTGTTATCATATTGGCAATGTCAACGTCAGCAGTTACTTGTTCTACAATCAAATACTCAAAATAGTCATGATTGTCTGGCAGAACACTAGAATAGCCAAATAATATCCACAACTTGTGTCCAACTCAGGTTTGGGCCGAGGGATGAAATGAAATGAAGCTCCTATATTTATAGAGATCTGTGAATGACAAGGGTGCCCACTGACCATGCCTAACACACCATCCACAGGAGCAGATGAACAAAATGGAAGAGATGAGTATAGAGAAATGGTGGAATGAAATTTGTGGCAAGACAAAATGGGAGAAATCCTGCCCATGCTCCATTTCATTCACCACGAAACCTATATGGAGAGACCGAAACTTGAACTTGAGACCCCAGAGACAAGCATCTAATTGCTTGCGCCATGGAGCTGCTATTACCTCACATTTGTAACAATATTATATCATCAGCTTATCACTAGATTAGAACTGGAGGGTTCTATCTACATTCTCTATTTTAATTGTTTTCATATGATCCTTAAGAGTCATTTCTATAATTAATATTAATAATTAATCTCTGCATGTTGGTCAATCATTATTATGGGCTCAACTGCACTTCTACTAGCGTTTGATTTTTCAGTTATATTGTTGTAAACTATAGCTCTTCTTCTGTATTTACTGACATTATTTAACATTTTAAACTTTTTCAAACAATTTTTATTACATTATTAGACAATTTTGAAGTATTTATTTAAATATGCAAATCACAGTATTATGACACTGTTAGACAATATTGTGATGCTAATTGCTATTTTCTCCACAGAGTATATTACTTAGTCTATGATTTTTCTATCGCTGGTTGGATTAGCGTTAGGGAGTGATAAGTATGTGTACACCCATTTTTAATAAACATTTGGTAATTTTAATGTTATTAATATATTTTTTAAACATAGATTTGGGGATTTATTGCAAATATTGGTCATTTAAATTTCATAGCGACAGATAGTAATTAAGGATGATAATCGATGTGGTTCGATTGTGGGTTATCACTGGCTGTATAAACTCTGGCGCATGTGCACTGTTGTTCTATAGGACTTTGAAAATATTTCACGCTAGGTTAAGTGCAGTTTTTCCTTATTATGTACACCTTAACCTATATTTAGTTCAAAATTTTAATAGTCAGATAGAACCCTCTGATCCTCACCTCATATCAGTAGTTGATTAATACCGATAAAATTAAATTGCAGCAATGAAAAAAAAAGAACAAAAGCAAATTCTTTGTACCGACATGTTGCCAACATATTGAGTCCCCCAGCTATGGAGCATGCGCACTGTTGTTCTAAAATCAATTGTAGGAAGTTTCTTCTACTTATAATTATGTCAGTCATATTGAAGATATTTGTAGAAACAGAATTATGTTACCATTGAACTAAAATAAGTAGAATAAAATTCTGCCAATCCAAAAAAATGTCATAACAAAATTTGGTAGCGTTGGACGAAAATAAAGTCTTAATCATCCTTTGTTGTTTGTTCACTGGTTAACAAAGTATCGGCTAATTGTGTAAAAATATGCTTTAGAACTAGTTGGTAATGGCATGTCGCATAGAATTCCTGAAGTCAGAGGAACATGATTAAAAAGAAAAAGGTTCGCGAGTACCCATCTAATCTACTTAATCCAATTCAGAAGGGCGCTTGGCTTTCTACACAATTACTGTTAACCTATACGTTAAGTTCTTACTTGGTGCTAATCAGAGGAATATAGTCATTTGTACTTGATGTGTAGTACAATAGTTTCCATTATGCGAGGACAAATATATCTAGTATAGGCCCACTGGAATAACATTTCTATGATTTTGCTATAAAACGTCTGTAAGGTTAGAAATGTATAACAATTTTTATAGACTACCGTACCTAATTACATCAAGCCACGGAAGCATATTTTCCTCACCTTTAATAAGTGTCTTGCTATCATTTTGAACCACCCTAATAATAATGAATTAAAACCCAGCAAATTACATAAACATGCACTACTGGAACAAATTTATAGCAGAACAATAATATGAATCCATAGAGAAACTGTGAATATATCGCTTCGTTCTCTATGTATGATAGAGCTATGTATTGTCTAAACAGAGTGGCCAACAGGCGTTCGCAATTTCCCGCCAGATGAGTAGAAAGAATTCAAGAAAGCTGCCAAGCCCAGCGAAAACCCACAAGAGGTATATAAAAACTCCCCTCCCCGCACATGTTACTATTTTTTTTATTTTAACAAATCATAATTATAATAATAGAACATCGAAAATGTCGATGTAGTTTATTTTAAAACATAGATTTAATATTTTCTCTAACTGATAATCAATGCTATTCGAGATTTGGGAACAATATATTATATTAATTGGCTTAAAAATATATTTTTATTGCCTCTCGCTACAAAATAGGTCCCCCAATAAAATAGTCAATTTTATGGTTGTCGCTTTTCCCAATAGCCCCTTAGATTAAAACAAAAACCCTTCAGACGTACGTTAAAAATCTGCAGCTTTGACGGAAAACTCGCCAATTTGGCTCTTCTGCAGACAGAGAATTTACGTTCATCGCCAACGTTGTAAATTAAAATCTTGGAGAAAGAAATTTTTTGTTGATATATTGGTCGTACTGTTAAAATTAAATCGGCTTTTCGAAGATAAAATTTCATAATTTTATCCAAATTATGTATCAGTTTTGCCTTTCACTCAGTATTATGAAATTTCCAGAGTAATTTAATGTAATTTTGAGAAGGATCGATGAACAGTATTAAGTAGATCTGCGCACGCAAACTGGTAGCTAAAATGGCGGGTGATAGAAATATGTCGGTATATGATGGATGTAATTGTAATAAATTAATGCAAATTGGATACAGATGAATGAATTGTGACTGAGTAACTACAGTGAAATAAATTCGGACTTTTCTTTGACTATTTCAAGAACCGCTTAAATAACGTAGGTAAGAATATTTTCCTTTCCGCTTTCAGTAAATGTTATTAATTCCAAAGAAATCAGATATTTTTAAATTAATTGATTGTAACAAAGGACCAAATATTTATTAATGTAATTTTGCTCCTGCGATTTAAGCTTGCTTTATATATATATATATAATGGTTAGTTTTACTCATATATGTATTTTTTAAATATTTAATGTGTTATTTTGTTTTAATTGAAATTTGAAACACATTTATGATATTCTGAATGACCCCAACTCTACTTTCCATTTAACCCATGCTAGAAATTTAACGAGGCAAAAAGATTAAAAATAAGATTAGAGTGAGTTATTTCAGTTAATATTTATCAGTTTAAATTAAGACTGGAGTTGACACACACACACACACACACATATATATATCTAGCATAGGTTATTTGTTAAATTAGGAAAGTTGATATATCATTATTCAGAGGACTCCACATGTATACAAGTTTATGGATTTTAAACTGTATTTTACGATTAATTAGTCGATATATAAATGGTGTAATATCAATTCAGCAGCTAAAATCGTTCTTAACTTGCAGTGTTATGAATAATACTCTGTTTAAATTTTAATATGCTAACATTCAAATATACTATTGTTATTTTTATTTAAATCATTAATAATCAAATAATTTTCCAAGTTATTTAAATTGGCAAATATCCTATAATATAAATTGGTTTAATTTATTTAATACTTTTAATAAAATATAAAAAAACGAACGAGTTGAAATTACTTAAATTTGTGTCGAATTACATAACTTAGTTATACATTATTTTGTTTTCACTGCTATCCGTCACATTTAAATGACTGGCACGATATCAGTGTTTCGCAAATTTAAGGTTTAAATCTGCATATTACATTAATGAAACAATAATTGAATAGTCATCCAGAACAAGATTAATACTTTTTTTTTTCTCTTCCAAAGTTGATTTCTATATGGAAAAAGCTCCCTCGTGCCATGAACGATATTTTTTTCCCCGTGTAAATCTGATCTTAGGACAAAAATAAAAAATAAAAACTGAGTTACAGTCTTGTTTTGGCCGGCTCTTCAATTGTAATTTTTAAGTTGCGACAGATATCATACACATTTGTTTATAATATAACATTATAAGGTTTGTAACTTACACATGTTACCAATTTCATTTGTTTGTTTGTTGTGTTTTGAGATAAATTTATTTGAAATATCAGATCTCATCAACCTTTGCTAACATAATAACCGGTTTCAGAAATAGTGTTCTATAAGAACCGTTAGATGTCAGGAGAATGAATTTTTGCTTAAAAAACATTTCACAACATGCCTTAAAACTAATTCCTACGATTTTAGTTATTTTATTCAATGGCGATCTTTACATTAGCGTTGGAAATCAAATATGTGCGTGAAAATTGTGTAGTGGCGATCATGGAAACCACTAGTCCACCGGGACCAACCTTAAATCAATAATAATAAATGTACTTATCATGTACAAAGGCCACGTCCTAAAAATTATCTGGTGTTTTTAACTGCAAAGCACTAAAATCCAGCGCCAAAGCTACCATTCAAACTGTAGGGAAATAATACATGTGCATGTGTTAAAAACAGAAGTAGATAGTCATCCTGCCAGTGTAGATGTGACATGTGGTCAGCATGTCGGGCCCATCAGTCGTTATACCTGATTTTCTCAATGTGGAGCCGCTATTTATTGTAGCTACTCAAATTCCTCAAGATGCTGGTGCTAATTTAGAATCCTATCACCCCCATCATCAGTTACACCCCAACATAAATACATACCCTGTATTTTTATGATTATGGTCTAATACTTATTTAAAACTAACAATGTCTAATATACGTAATGTAAAGTGACGTGTTGCCCCGTGTGGTGTCGGGTTGTAGAATAGCACCATGGGACCTCCCCCTGTCGTAAAAGGCGACTAATAGGAGCAGCAAACCGCTGTCCTTAATCAAATATCCTTTCATTTCACAAATCTTCCTATACCCCTGGGGATTCTGAGTGGACTGAGTAGCCAATAATCTCCAGTTACCTTTCCTAAATTATCCATCTTATACAAATACCTACTGCTAGTCAGAGAACTATAGTCCATGAGGGCTAACTTGTCTAGAATATTTTAGAAAGAGAAAGAGAGTACTCACCATCTTCTTTCTCACTCATACACATATCTCTTCACGGTGACAGCGGTAGGGCAGACACTCCCTGTAGTAAACATAGATCAGTGGTGGCATTCCCTTCTTCTACAGATTCTTCCTGGCAAATTTCTATGTCTTCATTTTCATTTTCGTCGTCGGTATCGTCTAAATTTATTACAAACCGATCACTAATTTCGTCCATTAAACCGTCTGCCTGCCAATATGACTCTTCAATCTTTTCAGTGTGTTCACACGCTCTTCTCCAATTTTCTGCAGTCACTTTTAACAGAGCACTCTGAACCAGTCGCCACTGACAAAAATTACCTGACACAAAAGTGACTGGACGGAAGTGGGGGTGGGGGTGGAGTTTTTCTAGCATTCCTAAGTAATTTTACAAGGGTAGCCCATTGTGTTTTGCGAAGGTTGGAAGAACAGTTCTCTAGACAAGGATAGTAGAAATCATGCCAACTTAGTCCTCCTCCACTATAGATATAAGACAGAAGGCATTACAACAGCCACCTGACCAGCAAGACAAGATCTTTGGGAATTGGTTCGGGCGAAGCCTTGCTCCCTCAAACGAGGCCGTCTCAGCTAGGGTATGGAACAACAACAGAAGACTCCCTGGCCCTCCAGGTTGGGGGTTAGGCATGCGGCTGACGACCCATCTGTAAAACTGTCTTGATAGGAACCCAAATATGAAGCCTCGGAAGGATTGGATTAAGTCTGGAGGAGGCTCATTGAGGAGGCGAAGGTCTTTATTGGATGTAGTGACATTTAAGAAGAAGAAAGTGACGTGTTAATTGTGGTCATGTTTCGACCACTTGGCGAACACTAATATATCTAAATGGTTGTATTTGTGGTGTAACAGTGAACCTAGTTTTTTTTTGTAGAATATGGAACAGATTCTACTCAGCCTCGTGTTGTAATTAGCTGCTTGATATAAGATACGCTAAATCCAGTTTAAAAAACTGAAATTAAAGTAAAGAGATTGCGTTATAATTAACCCTGTTCTATCTTTTTTTTAGAGCAGGCCTAACTAATTCAGTCGACCTTAAATCTTCGTAACTGTCTGCCAGTAATTTATTTATTTGTTTATTGCTATAGGTCCACCGCTGTGGTCTCGAGGTAGCGTGCTGCCTTGTCACGCAGCGGGCCCGGGTTCGATCCCCGGCCGAGTCAGTTTTTCTGGGTGAAGTTTTTATCGGGGTTTTTTCCTCACCTGTAAGACAAATGTCAGGAAAACTTTAAGGCACAAACGGTCCCCGAAATCATATGGCCATCATCATAATCATCATCCTTATCATTATCGTCATCATCATCATCATCATCCTTCGCCGGTGTGGACAGCAACGGGAAGCTACCACACCTACATTTCCCTAGTAAAGCCTGCAAGTATAGCATGAAAGTGCTATGATTGCAGTGAAGAACCTGCCTTCGGGCAGAATTACTATGGATGGATGGATTGCTATAGAATAAGAGTAACGTCGTGCCTTATAGACGCAGAGGGACCGGGTTCCGTTCTCGTTCGTACATGTTTCCTGGATGAGATTTTCCTCATCTCTAAGACAAATGTTCTGAAATATTAAGGCCTAATAGTCCACAAAAATCATCTGGTTATTATAATCACATAGGCCTAGTTTAGCATGAATGTTCGAGTGATATGTCTTAAATTTACATGTTATCTCGGAGGTGGCGTTGAACTGATCACTTTATGTCCTTCTTTGCAGAAAATAGCGAATGTTATCCGAGTTAATAACCTTGTCACAACAGTTCGTGTTCCCATAAGATTCGGGTGACATAGGTCACCCAAAAATATCTGTAAAGAGGTAATTCCGAAATAATTTAGCTGTTGCTGTTGTTCTCAGTAGAATATTTTTGAAAAATTCTTACTAATCTTCACCGATAGAACAAAATTATCAGATAAAATTATCTGTTAACGCTCTAGCGGCAGCAATTTTTTCTTTTTCGGAATCAAATTTGATATATAACAATCAATTAAGAAAAGTAAAGTCGAGTTCGTTACCATACTAGGAATGGGGGTTCAACTGAATCAAAAATTTAATAATTGTTCCAGAGACCGAAATTTTCGATTTTTTTGCAACGAAACTCGGTATATGCCATTGAAATAAAACGTGAAAATATTCTAAAAACAGCGGAATTTGCTTGAAAACCATAATATAAAAATAACTTTGTTTCTTTCGACGTAAGAAAACACACATGATTTAATTAACAAAATAAATATATATTTCATAAACCGGCAAAATAGGACTATACAATCGACTTGCTGAGGAATTATTTTAGTTTACGCAGTTCCTTCCTGACGAATTTTTTATTGTTCATATACAATTCTTAGATTGAACTGTTCATGTGTAACGTAAAAAATGTAGCCTTAAATCATATTTGTTTCTTATGATCGCATACTGGAATTCATATTATCCGGATAATATGTATAATCCAGATTTACATACGTTTATATTTGTATAAAAATGTATCAAGAAGCTTCTTCACAACATAGAAGTCGATAGATTGTTCTTTCTTCATCATGGATCAACATTATTTGTCACTGTGTGTTTTACCGTGGTTCATATTTTTCTCTGCTACTGGAGAAATTGATCGACCTCTAGTCAATCAACAAAATGACCGTACCGATTGCGGTATGCAGAGTGACGATAACATAAAAATAACTATCTACAGCAGAAAGAACAAGACCGGACAATTATATGTTCAAGTCAGTCTTGAAGAAAGCACAGACAAGAAAAATTCTTGGCAAGTTAACATTGATCACGATTCGACTTGTGGACTTTCTGAAGGTGGATTGAACATGCAGCCTCCTAAATCAGTACGTTCTTCAGTTGGTAAACGTGAACCTCTAGGGCCTTTTTACGAGTTTGTACCAGGAATGGGATATTACAAGTTACATACTGAAAGAAAGAACTGGTTTGAAGCTAAAGAAATTTGTAAAACTGAAGGTGCTCATCTGGCAATAGTGAATTCGAATCAAGAAGCGGCATTACTAATAGAATTTATTTCTAGATTGCCACCAAATGGTGGCATAGCTAGTTTCATTGGAATAAGTGATATTTCTATTGAAGGATCTTGGGTCACAGTATTAGGCGATCCTTTGAATAAAACAGGTTTTCAAGATTGGTATCCAGGTGATCCAAGTTGTGGAACAAATTGCAATTGTGGCGGACTTTCAGCAGATTCAGGAAAATTACGCGATCTTTCATGTAACGGTGAACGTAGATTCTATTGTGAAATTTAAGTGTAAATATTGACTATCATTGGTGATTTGTAGGAATAATAGTCTCTTCTTGATTTTAATACAAAATTGGAAAAAAAAGGCATAAAATTAGCAAGGTGCGTGTGTTAATAAGGATCTTTTATATCGCAAATAAACCATCAAAATACATGTATGTTTTAATTTTATGTACTTAAATATAGGCTTACATTTTAATTTTGAGACACTTGCATATCTTAAGTCATATTATATCAAGCAATTTTGAGTATATACCAGTAGGATATATAGATTGCTGTGTACATTCATGGATTTATTAGTGTTTATTAAATATTTTTAATATAAGCTTTCCTCATCAGAGGATTGCCACAAGGACAAAGATATACAGACAGTTGATTTTAACTAAATGAAGCAGACTGTGTAAATATGTTAACATTTCAAATTATAGCTAGGCTATATATATATATATATATATATATATATATATATATCATACAAAGGAGAACTTTCTTCAAGATTGTTCCTTAAAATAGAAATTGATCCTCGAATGGTAGAATAACAATTTTAAAAAGATCTATTCTAAATATTTCCAAAATTATGAAGATTTCCGGGCTGTTGGCCGTGGTCTTGAGGCAGAGAACACGTCGCGGATAAATGTATAAATAGGGCAGGTAGTCGACAAAATTGCCAGTCTCAAGACAACCCTTGAGGATGCCGGACACAGTCTCTGGCGAAACGTCGGGGAACCACAAGCCTTAAGACCACGGTCAACAATCTTCTACAAGATCATCATAATAACTTCGGCCGTGAAAGCCTAAGTCAATATATTTCCAAAATTGAGCTAAAAATCCTGGTATTGTATCCTTTGCCCCAACCAACAACCCTGTGACAGTTATACTATCTAATTGGTGTATATCTTTATAATAATCAACTGTAGGTATAAATGAATGAAGACTAGTGAATCTTAGAACTTATCAGTATATAACCTAACATTTATCAGTACAGTGCGACCAAACCCCGAATTGCGTATCTTATTAGATGCACACATTTTGAATGTTTATCAAGATATGTTGGATTTATCGATGCGAGCTGGTACGAGTAAAAATTAGATCGACGAAGCTCCTCTCCGTTGTGCCAGGTTCAGACTTGTAATTCTGTACTTTAGTGCTCCTTACTTATAATTTTGCAGTAGAACGTAACGGAAGCTGGAAGGCGGCTGACGTCAAAATCGTCGCAAAACAACTGTTAGTAGCACATATCCTTCTGTCGGTTTCCGAAAGGCCTACAGTTATTTAAAATAAAAAAAAACCTAGTTGAAGACTATGGCACCTCCCAGGTATCTATTTTAATATTTTACTTTATGACTATTTACCTCAACGGAATTTTAGTATGCATTGTATCAGTAAATGCATTAGACTCTAGTAGACGCAAATTTAACAATAACATTACATTGATGGTTCAGAGCATAAGTAGACTATGTCATATTTGGAGAAACAGGATGTCAAAAGTTATTAATCCGCATCGATTCTAGGAGTGTTTCAAAACCTCTTACCAATTAAAGTTAGATTCAATTTTAAACTAAGAACATATTGTAATATAGTTAGAATTATTTTAACATTAATTATTTCATGAAATGGTCTAGCACAGTGACTATAGTCTTGGTCGACTTGCGTTTTGAACAAACCAACGCCGTAGCGTAGTGGTTAAGGCACTGAGCTACAAGCCGGAGGGTCGAGGGTTCAAGTCCCGTTGGGGTCAGGATTTTTAAACTGACCCAAACCCTCTGGCGGCACTATGGCCCTGGGGTCGACTCAGCCTCTAACGGAAATGAGTACCAGACGCTTGTTCTGGGGTAAAGGCGGCCGTCACGCAGGGCTGACAACCCGGCTGACATCAAGTGCCGATTGTCTAGAAAAAGTGGGAGCCTTAACCTCCTACTACTCCAAGGGCCTCCTGAGGCCTGTTGTGGGTTCACTTTACCTTTTAACTGTCAATCATGTTAGAAATACTTAATTAAAAGCTTTTTTTAAATATTTTATTATAGTAGATTATAATGCCTCTCCGTCAGAATTGTTTTATATGATGAAAAAGTACGCTCCACATCACTCGATGTTATGGGAGCATATTTGTATAGAGCTATATTTCATGTAAGTGAGAATGATGTTGGTCTTAGCTACAAGAATTTTATTAATTTCACAAAGTATGGAGTAAGACCTGTGTTTTTCCAGCACTGCTTCAAGTTTAGCAGTAGACGTCAGTATTCCTCTCACAAATTCCACCTTTGGCAATGTGCTGTTGACTTTCAAGAATTATAAATAAAATAAGAAATGCGCATAACGTGCAAAGAAGATTGTTCTCAGTCACTGCAGAGTTTCAACAATGATTCTGATCTCATTCTACAGTTTAATACATGCTTACAAGAATTATAGACTGTACTTAGGTAGTAAGAAGAAACTGGCTGCTGCCTGACCAGAGAAAGGTTGGTGGTTATTATTCTAACACTGTTATTCCACTTATCCATCTAGGCTCATGTACTTTTTCTGGGATCGAGTTTCGGATAAAATCCTCCTTCTAACTGTCATTGAGTGAGATGTGATAAATTTAATATCAAATAACGAATATTAGTTTTACTTGCTAGAAATGTAATGTGTTGATTTCCATTTTAAAGTGCTCTTATTTAAGAGACCGCTAGATGGCGTTAGTGAAGCAAATGTTCACTGCCACCTAGCTCACGGGAATCGTATTAGTACAAGAGAAAAATCTATGTTTAAATTGTGATGCCTAATAGCTTAAATCGTTAAAGCACTGGTATACAGAACCAGATATATTGTGTTCAAATCCCGATTTAGATATATTTTTCTCTTCAAATTTACTTCTAACTTGGTGTTCTGTGTCTCCTCATACAATTATTTTCTTTTGTCATATATATTTTTGCTTGTATACATTTTATTATTAGTTTTAGTCTTAATTTTTACTAACATTAATTGGTTGCATTATAGATCGTAATATAATAGATTTTATATTTTTGATCAAATTTTTATTTAGTAATTAATATTAGAGTTAATTGAGATTGTTATATGCTGATGTAATATATGTTTGAATGCAGGCTTTCACGGCCGGTAATCATAATGTTGAGTGATTCCGGGTTATGTGGCCGTGGTCCATAGTTGGTGTTGATACCAGACGTTTCGCCCTCAACTGCGGAGGGCATCTTCAGTGGCGAGTGCTTCTAGGCGTGTTTCCTGGTCGGAAGATCTACTTAGAGTGAGCGCTGCGGTCGTTGTGGACGTTGTATTAGTGGTGGGTGCAGGGTGAGTGGGCGTGACTCTTGCTGATTGGCTAATGGTCGTCTCCTTGTTGTCCCTAGTGTTAATGCATTTATTTTCTAGTGTATGATACCAGGCCTTAGCCAGTTTGATACCTTCCTCTTTTCTGTTGATATTTCCCTTATGCTTGTATATTTCTATAGCCTCTCGGTATAATCTAGGGAAATAGTAGGAAGTTGTGGCTAAAACTTGTGTATCGTCGAATAGAATCTGGTGTCCATTCATAATGGCATGTTCTGCTACAGCTGATTTATCCATTTCTCCTTGTCTGCACCCACCACTAATACAACGTCCACAACGTCCACAGCGCTCACTCTAAGTAGATCTTCCGACCAGGAAACACGCCTAGAAGCACTCGCCACTGAAGATGCCCTCCGCAGTTGAGGGCGAAACGTCTGGTATCAACACCAACTATGGACCACGGCCACATAACCCGGAATCACTCAACATTATAATATGTGTTTGTCCTGGTGAGTGGAAGAGAAGGTCACATTGCCTTAACTCCACCAGGCTGTATAAATCTAATCTAAGCTAAATATTTATCTTGTTCAGGAAAGGATACTGAGGAATTTTTACTTGTGTACCATAATATGTTGTCAAACAGTTTCACAATGTTTAAAAAAAATTAACAAATCCTTAAAAATTATATTGTAAAATAAAGAACAAAACATTGAATGTTGAAAATTACGAAGGAATATGAAATTGTAAAATTATAGGCTTTCACGGTCGGTGTCTCGATTCTTGTTTAATTGGTCTTCCGGGTTAAGTGGCGGTAGCCCAGTTTTATTGAAACTCGATAATCGCGATGTTTCGTGTACTACTGCACTAAACATCCTCAAGAGATTCTCCGTGCTCTCTGTGAAGTCCTGAGGATGTCTACCGCAGTAGTAGACGAAACATTGAGTTGGAACATAATATGACATTTTCACTTAAATATGAATATTCCCAGTCATGTCAGGGACTGTCAATCGCTCTCATCATTTAAATCCAAATTAACTGATATATTAAGTTCGACACAATGAAAACTTTAACTGCATAACAACTACATAGAGCATTCCATTAATAATCATCTAGGAAGCTACTTACTTTATTTTATATAATTTTAATTTTATTATATTCTATGTTTTTGTTAGTATTAGCTAGTATTAGATAACATCATCATTGTATTTTGTTTAGTCTGTATTTTAATAATATCTTAAAACTGTAATATGTATGTAATATTTGTATATTCTACTATTCGCTGGTTGAGTGGAAGAGAAGGCCTTATGGCCTTAACTCTGCCAGCTAAAATAAAGCATTATTATTATTTTTATTTTGCCCAGTATTTTCAAATGTGATTTTTTTTGTCATATTTGATTGTACACATCATAAAATGTAAATATACTTTCTCTCAGTGCTCTCTGTCTAAAAGTGACATGAAATTTCATATAATTCGTCGCTCTAGCGACCAGTCATTTGATCAATTTTTTCGTCCCGTTCCCAATATTTACATTGTGTCCTCACGCCTGTTTGAAAATTACCATTATCAAAATGAGAACGTTACTTGTTGCTATAACAGATAAAACATGTTATACACTTTATAGAGACACTTTCCGACAGTGATACATGCTGTGCATAGGGGTCTAATACTGCAGAAGTAATAAACTTCACTGCTAGGGTCTTCTGTTCGCATGGCAGGCTCAAATTGTGCCACTCTTAATTTAAAAAGTAGATATCTCAACTTAAAACTCTGAAACCAACTCTAACTAACTCACTGACACTATCGAACCAGTAGGTTCATGGCCGAGCGGACATAAGCTTTACATACATGTTTTCCAATGAGCGAATGTTTTCCAATGAGCGAATGTTTTCCAATCATCTCCTGTATAATCTACTTTCTCAAATCATGGTTAATGTTATTCTCCCACCTCCTACCAACTTGGCGTTTTCCCTCTGGTTTTCCTACAAGAAGCTTCCATGCAACTTGTTTTTATCAAACCTCGATTTAGAAATTTCGAAGAAATGTACTTATCAAGGTTGTTCATATGAAAGTATTTTTGAAAAAGAAAATACAAATCTTTATCGACCCTATTTTGTAGGCAGAAAAAATGACCATGATAATATACTCGTGTGTATATATATATATATATATATATATATATATATATGTGTGTGTATGTGTGTTTGTTTGTTCGTTAACTCTCTAGCGGCCGCAATTTTTGTTTTTTGGAACCAATTCCTGCATATGGTAATGAATTAAGAAAAGTAAGGTCAGTTTCATTAACCATCTGGCGTGGGAATTCACCTAAAGCGATAATTAAAAATTCGCTCTTATGGTCTCAATTTTCAATTTTTGCCAACGAAACTTGATATATGTCAATGAAAGTCGAATATTCCTGAAAACCTAAATTTAAAAATCACCCTAGTGACCGTCATGTTTGTTTTCTTACAAAGTATATAGATACGTAGGTTTCAATTAACATAATAAATACACTATACATTCCCTAAAGATCAAGATCAGACCATATATTCGACTTTCTGAGGAATTTGTTTAATTTACGTAATTTCTCTGTGGCGGACTATTAATATATTGTACAGGTGTATCCACATAGGAAGGACTTTGAGTGTAAAAGTGAGATTGCTGACTTCTCCTCCTTCCCCGTACTATGTTACAAGTTACACTGCTCAAAATGTTTACAATATTCGCAAAACTTTTGCCAAATAAAATAAACAAATAGCAAGAAAATGACATGACACCATAAAACATTAGAATAAAATAATGTTGGAATCTCATAAATTTTTAAATCATAACAATGACTTGAATTTATGAAAGACAAAATTCTCGCAAATTCAGCTAAAAAACTAATGCAAATCCCCCGCTACTATACTGCACCAGCAGAGATTAACTCAATAATTATATTTTTTGTAGTCATGTAAGTATACCAGTCACAGCTTCTATTTAAATATATTTTACGGTATTATTCAATTATTTTATTTGTTATGTTGTTAAAACACATTTATTGAGATATTTTAAACTAGAAAGTTCACCATATTGCACAGAAACAGACAAAGTACAAGTGAAAATAGTTTGAACTAAAGTATACCAGCAGTCTGAGTGTGGACCGTTATGATCTTCGCTATTCCTTGAATTTATAATAAAGATACAACCACATATGAAATCTTGTGAAAGCACATGCCTTGTTTAAAGGAGAACTTACGCTACTCTTCGCTCAGACTGCAGGTACACTTCAACACTATAGTCCAGGCATGTCATAGTTCAGAGCTCCAAGTTCCGTGCGGAGCGCGGTACTAACTCTGGAGCATACATTCTACTTCCCACTTCTCCGGCGGGACCTGTACGAAAGACTACCATTGTCACGAACGCTTGTAACAGGAGGAATCGAAATATAAAACAACGCACAAACAGGAGTAAAGCATTTATTAATGAATAGTATTAACTGGTTTTACAGTATTAAATAATACCTCAAAATATATTAATCTGCAATATTTAATATTTGCCTGAAAAAAAAAAGAACCAACAGGCCTCTACGTACAAACAGAACAAAATATGAGAATACGTTAAATATGCATCTGTTTCTACACCATTTTAACAAACATGATTTAATATTTCTTGGTAGAGGAAAACAAAATTAGTGGGTATATTTATTGTCTTACTGTAGGAAAATAAATTACCTCTTTTCAGGGTGCTACTACCCAGGCATTCTATTGACACTTGACATTTTTTATTCTATTATATTTTTATATAAAACTTTCCTCAGACAATTGCCACAAGGACAAAGTATACAGACAATTAATTTTCAAAATTGATGAAATACATTAAAATATTTCGAATTGTAATTGAAGTATATTCTATAAAGTAGAAATTTTGTAAACATGGTTTTTTAAAATTGAAATTGATCCTCTAATGGCAGCGATGGCAATTTTAGAAAGATATACTGTCAAAATCTAAGAAATTCTAAAATTTAGCTAAGAATTCTGATATAGTACGTCTTGCCCCGATCATCAATCCTGTGACAGTTATACTATCTAATTGGTATTTATCATAAGTAATGCCACGAGTGATTTCCAAATTATCGATAAATTCACGACTCACGAATTGAATTTATCTAGAGAATTTGGAAATCAAGAGTGGCATTTGTTAGGACTATTTAACGAATAAAATTAAGCCGTTTACTCACAAATCATTGCTTAACTATAGTTATTTTAAAATATTTATATATTTAATGTAAACGGCGATGTTTGAAAACAAATCAGAAATGTGAGGTTATGTCCATTCACTGCTGTTTGATCATATTATTTATTGCCAAATAAGATCGCAATATTGTAAGAGTTCACCCAAGTGGAGAAATAATGAAACACATCAAACTATATATCATAATCAACATTACGGGTTATTCATTTATTTTTTTAGTAAATAACTCAGTAAAATCAAGGAATCTTTTCATTATTTGCTATATTCAATGTATTTGTTGGAGAAAAACAATGATTTGACCTGTTCAGAACATTAAAAAGGAGGAGCTTTCTTTATCACAAAAGCAGGAGCTGATAAAGAGAAATCGATAAAGAGCGAGGTGAAACACGACTGTCATTGGTTGTAAAACAACATTCATTGAAACGTGATTGGTCATTGACTAGCATTTGTGGCATGAGTTAAATAGTATTTGTAATAGTCAACTGTTGGCTCATATATGGCATTATTTTCAGAGTCAACGGATTGTGGGATCTAATATAATACCAATTTTAGAAGATGGTCTAAATGCAATAATATTTATTCGTCTATTACTCTCATTATCTAATATAATATTAAAAATATAAAATTAATACCTGATAAACCAGTCGTCCTCATCTAAAATAAAGTTCTGTTTGAAAACTTCACCAAGTAGTTAAAAATATGACAGCCTTTCAAAACAATGTTTCATCTTCTGCATTTCAACTGGTATTATCGCCTCACTTTGATGGTTGTCCGTTTATATAAAAGCGGTTGGCGCGACAATGCTTGACAATGATTAACATGCGGAATTATTATACTGGCGGTAGTCGGCATCTTTTTATTTAATTATATATAACAGCTGCGGAGAAATAAAGTGAGCCGCTGAATAACCATCATAGTAAGGCTACAGTAATAACGTTGTTCTACAAGTTGTACAACGGGTTCAAGTCTGCGGGGCGTGTTCTTGTTGAACAAGTCTTTATTCTCCTAAAATGTCTATGTCTTCTAGGATGCTAATCTTGTTATTGTTATTCTTTCTGTGTAATTTTGACATAGTATTATCGATTTTGTCGAACTGCCCGTTTCTAGTATATGTTTGGCAAAACTTGATTTTTCTTCGTTATTATATATATATTTTAATGTTCAGTATATCTTGTGTTAAATTTCTTGTTATCTACCGATGTAAAACATATCGCAATTTTGTACTTTAGTTTATAAACGCCTTTATTTTCGTATTTATTTGTTACTTCAATTTTGTTTGATACGATATTGTTGAGTTTGTTATATAATTCCATGGTGCGACAGACCTACAAGGCCCTTGGCCTACCAGCCGGCTGCGGGCCTCACATCCACATGTGTCAATCACAGAGGTAGATGATCATCTAGCCAGTGTAGGGGTGATATGTGGTCAGCTGACGAGCCCCCCAGTCGTTATAGCTGGTTTTCTCAACCTGGAACCGCTACTTATTGTAGGTACCCAAATGCCTCACGATGCTGGGTGGACACGGGTCCCATACTGGCCGAAATACCATGAGAAACACTTATTCCCCCCATCGAGACTCGAACCAGCGCAAGTCCCGTAGCTCTGCGCCAAGGCTTCCTGCCTTAACCACTCGGCTACGGCACGGGACAGTGTTGAGTTTCTCATTAGTTTTAAAGGCGATTTTTATGTTTTTGCCTTGTTTTTTCTTCATCTAATTAGCTAATTTAACCGTTTCAAAATTGGGGGAGATATTCTGTGCCAAAAAAAAAAAAAAAATACGAAGGCTTGATTCTCGCAAGGCCTTCCAATGCTAAACGTAGCCATGCTAATCATTGCGTTTGACGAGTGAAACTGAACCAAGTCACCAGGTAGCGTTACCTGTCCAGCGGAGCGATCCTGATGCATATCGGAGCGCACCGTCTCACGGAGCTCGTGTTTTACATCGCTGCTATAGTCCATTAATACGCTGTAAAATCATTAGGCCTATATATATATATATATATATATTGTAGATGTTCGCGGATATACGTATGATTAAGAAATATTTCTTGGGTTTTCCGCATCAAGGATTCGAGGTTGGTCTCTGACCACTGATTCTGAGGTTTGAACATGATCCTACATGTAATTATTAAGAAAAGGTCGGAATCAGTGGCCAGAGGCCAACCTTCATATTTTACTGACTGACTTGAACGCTGAACTGCCAAACAAACTACGTGGTCATGATGGTTGCGTCAAATACGATTGTGAAGTCCAAACGTATGACCACTTTTTTAAAACATTGACTTGGCCCGACTGAGTGACAGAAGAACATTGCATTCTCTTACTCCTTTATTCCAAATTATTCATACCTCTAATCAAGATAGACTGTCAGCTCGCTTTATTCTATTACCCTCCAATCATAACGCCAACACTAGATCACATGCCAATGTAATATTAAATATACCTTATCATCGAACATCTCATTCTTCTTCTTTCAAAATTTTACTCTCCCTTATTGGAATTTAAGCTCTACATTAGTGTTTCTTTCTTTTCATATATACGGGTCAATTCATTAAATTAGAATTTGTTTGTACAAGTATTATAGTCCATGAGGGCTAACCTGTCTAGAATATTTTAGAAAGAGAAAGAGAGTACTCACCATCTTCTTTCTCACTCATACACATATCTCTTCACGGTGTCAGCGGTAGAGCAGACACTCCCTGCAGTGAACATAGATCAGTGGTGGCATTCCCTTCTTCTACAGATTCTTCCTGGCAAGTTTCTATGTCTTAATTTTCATTTTCATCGTCGTCTAAATTTATTTCAAACCGATCACTAATTTTGTCCATTAAACCGTCTGCCTGCCAATATGACTCTTCAATGTTTTCAGTGTGTTCACACGCTCTTCTCCAATTTTCTGCAGTCACTTTTAACAGAGCACTCAGAACCAGTCGCCACTGACAAAAATTACCTGACACAAAAGTGACTGGACGGAAGTGGGGGGGTGGAGTTTTTCTAGCATTCCTAAGTAATTTTACAAGGGTAGCCCATTGTGTTTTGGGAAGGATGGAAGAACAGTTCTCTAGACAAGGATAGCAGAAATCATGCCAACTTAGTCCTCCTCCACTATAATGACTATGTTCTGGTAGTAAACGCGGTGATCACGCATGGCTGACAACCCGACTAGCATCACGTGTCGATTGTATAGGAAATGGGAGCCCTAACCTAATATCACTCCTAAGTCCTTTTAAGGAATGTAGTGTATCACTCCTACCATGAAAAAATTGATGGCATTTACATGTTCAATTAAAAAAACTCAATATTATTATACATACAATTAATCATATATGTAAAAAAATATTATGATTGGTCATAGAGGCCTTCGAGGCCACGTATCTTTATCCATAAGGTTTTGCATCGATTGCTCTAAAGCTATTATTTCATCTTGCAATGGTTGTAACCTCTGTTCTAGCCACTCACTGACACTGAAGCTATCGATATATTCCAGTAGAACATTTTCAGTTTTATCCCTGTAAGCTGTAATTTCACGAGATAATTGTGTCACTTCAGAAAGACATTGGAGTATCCGCATAGGGCTCGAGAAATTATAACGGATATTATACGATGATATCCATCCACCAGTCTTTTTTCTTAGCTCTTTCACCATCGATTTTAAAACAGATAAATTATTTATTGCCAAGAGCGCATCAGATCCGGGAAAATTGCATTTTGAAAACTGTGAATGGAATGATTTAGAATCAAGAGAAATATACATAGATTGCGGACAATTTAAGAATTTTGGAATGTGATGTGTGTCACCACGACTAGCGAGAAGAAGATTGTGAATCAGAGATGGCACTGATACTGGCAGAAGTTCACAAAGTACAGCGAAGTGGTCGTATCGTGACCATCCAGTGAGAATATAACCTTTACACCCTGAACAATTTTTCATAATACTCAACCAGGATACTGTATTGAGGTGATGCTTCTGCACTTCTGGAACCAATGCAGTTTCTCCTGATGCTCCTTTATACGCTCCTGCAGTCCAAATGTGAGAGAAAGTCCTGCGGTATGCATGCCAGGCGAAATGTGGCAGAAGTGAGTGTATATCATCAGCATACACCCATACAACAGGCTCCACGAGTTCTCCTAGTCCCCACTTGGCGTGATCGGCTGGAGACCAACGTCTCAACATGTCATCCCAGATGAGTGGCGTCACTCCTGGATAAGATTCGCGTATGAACCGTGATATAGAAGCTACGTGGTTCGCAAATAATTCCTTGGTATCTACATGAGAACATTTTGAACATGCTCCCATATGGTATACTTCGTCGCAGCCTATGTGCATGTATTTTGATGTAGAGTGCAACATCATTACTTGTTTCAGCATTTCATATACCAGGCTGTCAAGAGATTTTGGGTTCAATGGGCATAGCTCCTGAGGGAAAGATGGCAACTCTCGAAGGTGTTTGAATTCTGGTAGCTTTAGAACGAACTCTAGATGTCCAAACGTTTGGATGAGTGGGATCACTTGTAGATTGTTAAGTTTTGCTGCCGATATCAGCGCATATATCTGAAATGTTAAAAAATCAGATTGTAATGTAACAAAGGAAAACTTTGCTATACCAATTTCCAAGCTAAGTTCCAATCCAACTGTAAACTAACTTGCATAAGATATTACTCCGCCGACTCATTCTATTGGAGTAACCGTGGTACTATTTTTAACTGCAATATGAGTAAATTGTCTACGATATAAATAATGTTCTTAGGAAACATCGTATTTTACGGGAAATAATACTGAATACAACATAAGATAATACCAATAATTAGAAAACTTCCTCCATTTCTTATTTATTTATGACAAAAATTATATATGGACCTACCTAATCAGAAGTTTACGTTTTCGCCATGAAGTCGATGGATAAACTTTATTTACCGGTGCAATTTCATTATGAGCAAAATTTATGTTCAATGCTGATTCACCTTAAATTCTGCTGTTATTTTCACCATGTCCTCAATGGTTAATGTGGGGCATTTTTCACTAAATTGTTTGAAAATATTAATACTAATTTGTTTCTCTCCACTTTTCAAATCCTTTGCTTTCCAGTGTTAAGAAATTATACAAATATTTTTCCATTTTAAACATTTGAAATTGAAATGTATTGTGTATTGCTTATGCGTAAGAATAAGACAATTCTATTAAAATTGAAGATAATATATATATATATATATATATATATATATTATTTTTATCTATTTAGAGTGTTAGCTAACTACATTTTCATACACGCTTAAAGGTAAAACCATTATTCGAACAGTGAAAATGCAGTCAATACATCTGGTTTGTTTACATTACAACTGGAACTTAGATCGGAAGAGGTAGGCTGTAGAAGGTACGTATTTAATTTTTTGGGGAAATAGCATTCGACATTTTTATCACTGCAAACCAACTTGTCGTCATAGGAGATGATTTGAGGGAGACTCGTATTTTGCTTTACGGATTTGAAAATTGGACGTAACTGATAAAGGTACAAACAAACTTCAAATCTTTATTCATCGCTGCTTAAGAAAAATAATAGATTCCCTGAAGTAACAAGTAATAATGTGCTGTGGGAGATTTGTGGAGTGGAACCAGTTTAAAGCAAATTAAGAGGAGGAAATTAAATGGGAAGGTCTTACTCTCAGGAAGGACGATATATCCATTGAAAAAAAAAACAAACAGTGCATTGGAACCCGCAAGTTGAACACAAAGTGGGAAAAGACTTAAACAAAATTGGGAAAGAATGGTTATAGAGGAGTAAATAAATACATGTGGTAAAACATGGAATGAGGTCAAGATGTTGGCAAAGAACAGAGTCAGATGGAAGAGTTTTACAAATAACCTAAGCTTCTAAAAAAGTGAACGAGAGGACTAAATATTAGGCCTACTACTACTATTATTTGATATATATATATATATATATATATATATTATAAGCCACAGGGATTAGAAAATATTAGCTCAGAATAGGGATACATGGAGAGCTAATATCCCCGCAGCATGAATCTGCGGATTCGTAAATGTCAGTAATACTAACTTAATTTATTAATGCTGAATTCTGAAAGTTGAATACTTTAAATTATCTAATCTTCTAAAATACAATATTTTAAACGCGTCAAACTATATTAATGAATTAAGTTGTTAATGTCCACCGCTGTGGTCTCGAGGTAGCGTGCTGCCTTGTCACGCAGCGGGCCCGGGTTCGATCCTAGGTCCGGACATTTTTTCTGGGTGAGGTTTTTATCGGGGGTTTTCCTCACTGTAAGACAAATGTCAGGAAAACTTTAAGGCCCGAAATCATATGACCATCATCATCATCCTTCACCGGTGTGGAAAGCAACGGGAAGCTACCACACCTACAATTCCCTAGTAAAGCTGCAAAGCATAGCATGAAAATGTTATGATTGCAGTGAAAGACCTGCCCTCGGGCAGAATTACTATGGATGGATGGAAGTTGTTAATTTCTACAAATTTTTGAAGAATATTTATAAGAAGAAAATGTCATGTATAGTTTAAGGTTTATATTTGGAAGATATTGCCACAGGTTTCTTTAAAATACGAAGATATTAAAAAAAAATAATGAGGTATGAATGCGTTTATAATAGAAAACTATTATTATGAGATAGAATTAAAATGAATTAGGCGTATATTACACATTACACTCTACTTCATAAGTAGAATATAATTACTGAATATGTAAAAGTAAAGGTGCGCCGTATCACAGAGAGAATGACGCAATTAATTAGGTCTATCAATCTGGTTTCATTAAAATATATTGAGTTATTCAATCTGTCTTATTTAATTGATTAGAAGCAGTAATAAAGGGGTTTCCTCACATGTAAGACAAATGTGTCCACCGCTGTGGTCTCGAGGTAGCGTGCTGCCTTGTCACGTAGCGGGCCCGGGTTCGATCCCTGGTCGGGGCAGTTTTTCTGGGTGAGGTTTTTATCGGGGTTTTTCTTCACCTGTAAGACAAATGTCAGGAAAACTTTTAAAGCCCAAACGGTTCCGAAATCATATGGCCATCATCATCATCCTTATCATTATCATCATCATCATCCTTCACCGGTGTGGAAAGCAACGGGAAGCTACCACACCTACAATTCCCTAGTAAGACTGCAAGCATTAGCATGAAAATGCTATGATTGCAGTGAAGGACCTGCCTTCGGACAGAATTACTATGGATGGATAAGACAAATGCCATCATAATCATCATTATCATATTCGCCATGTTTAGTATGAATGTGTGTGTGAATGGTGTGTTTCGTCTTAATGTTGTGTTGTCTCGAAGGAGGCCCCGACATTGAACTGATTATTCATTCGGGGAGGCTCTCCATGTCCTCATGTGGCCAAAAAAAAGTATGTGTGTGATCCATAGTTAAAATTCCTCTCGTGACAGGTCATGTAACTGTAAGGCCCGGGTGGCGTGAGGCACGTAAGAGTACACTAGACGAAAGGATAAACTAAGTTAATTGAATTGGGGGGGGAAGTAATTTTCGAAATAAATAAGTTCCTTCTCGAACAACATCTCATTATTGAATTATGGTTAATAATATAAGCTAATGCCAATATGCCTGGGGCAAGCCGTACCTTAGTTGGATATCGCTACAAGCCGGAAGTTAAGTGGTTCGACTCCCTGTGGAGTTGGATTTTAAACTGTCCTAAACCTTCTGGCAGCAACATGGCCTCTAACGGAAGTGAGTACCGAACGCTTGTTCCAGGCATAAAGACGGTCGTCACCCAGAGCTGGCAATGCGGCTAACATCTAGCACCGATTGCCTAGAAATGTAAGAGCCTTAATCTGCCAATACCCCCAAGGGCCTCCTAAGGCCTGAAGCAGGATTACTTTACATTTACCCATATCCCTACAACTATGTAACATGTTTATCAAGTTGAAATAATTTATTTAAAAGAATTTCAATATACGGGAAAGCTGAGAAAATATTGTAATAACGGTGTCTCCATCTATCGGCGGTTCTTAGCCAACGGAACGAGTAGAACATAGGATTGTTAGCTCTGCACTTCGGCCCACTTTACCCGATAGGAGTTCCCGGTACTCACTTTATAAGAGTGCCGATCTAGACAAGAATGAATTAAGAACAATTTCTACTCCTAACTGTTGCCAGCCAACTTGAGGTAACAAGCCTTGCCTCCGAAGTTATCTGGTTCACTAATGAAGTACCATGATAAATGGCTCATATCCATTTTAATATGTAGTTGGTCCATCCATCCATCCATAGTAATTCTGCCCGAAGGCAGGTCCTTCACTACAATCATAGCATTTTCATGCTATGCTTGCAGCTTTACTAGGCAATTATAGGTGTGGTAGCTTCCCGTTGCTTTCCACGCCGGTGAAGGATGATGATGATGATAATGATAAGGATGATGATGATGGCCATATGATTTCGGGGACCGTTGGGGCCTTAACCCTTAAATTAGCAAAACACACATTTCTTCTATTAGATATTTGAATGTGGCAGACCGCAGTGAAAACGGAATCTTGTATAACCGTTATTATTAGGTATATTGTATAATTAGACACACATTTAAGTGATGTATTTTCGTTCGTTTTCTTCTGATTTATTTAGAATATTAAATTAACTAAACCAACTGATGTATCTAAAAGGGTACATTTCGAATTTAAGGGTTAAAGTTCTCCTGACATTTGTCTTACAGGTGAGGAAAACCCCCGATAAAAACCTCACGCAGAAAAATTGCCCCGACCGGGGAGCGAACCCGGGCCCGCTGCGTGACAAGGAAGCACGCTACCTCGAGACCACAGCGGTGGATGTAGTTGGTAACGATTTATAAATATTGTAAAATAGAATTTGCAAAAATATTCGAGTGAAATTAATTTAAATGACTGATAAAAACGGATACTATTTCAGTTGGTGCTAGGAATGTTCTGAATTTTAGCTCATCATAGCTTCGTTTACGAGCTCCATTCCTTATCTTTTCTCTATAAAATACTATACACGTCTTCGTTAGATTCTCCCATATACATAATTTAGGAAATCGTTCCCATCAGCACATTTTCCCTTATAGCCCTCTTCATCATACTGGTTATTTCAATTTCAATTGCCAGAACATGGAATTCTTCTCTATCTATGTCAGATACCATCAAACTATAACATCATTCAGAAACTAATGGGTGTTTCAAGCTTTTTAAGGATGGCCATTCAACTTTTATTCAAAGTTCGACCAAATTTCCATTTATGTAATATTATAATTACTGTGATATCCACCGCTGTGGTCTCGAGGTAGCGTGCTGCCTTGTCACGCAGCGGGCCCGGGTTCGATCCCCACTTGGGACAAGTTTCCTGAGTAAGGTTGTTTTTCGGGGTTTCTCCTCACCTGTAAGACAAATGTCAGGATACTTTAAGGCCCAAACGGTCCCCGAACATCATCTGGCTATCATTATCATCAATATCATATTCACCTCATTAGATTAAGTTTACGTTTAAGGCCTCTCCTGGCGCGTCATCACCCATCATATCATTGGGGCAGCGTAACTCCGCCTTCCAGACGCCCCAACCTCAGAAGTGGGTTACAATACGCCAATGCCAGGAGAGAATACCTGAAATGTCGAATGACAAACAGGCGGTATTGAACACAAAAAAATAGGTGATTGTTATATTTTGATGTAATATATATCAAGGATGTAATATAGATCAAGGATGAGTTCTATGACGAATTAGAATGCTTATTTGATAGCCTTTCACGATATCATATGAAAATTGTCTTAGGAGATTTTAATGCAAAAGTGGGGCGGGAAGATATATTCAAACCAACAATAGGCAAATTCAGTCTTCATGAAGATAGTAACGACAACGGGGTTACATTAGTCACATTTGCCACATCAAAGAATCTCATTGTTAAGAGCACAACGTTTCAGCATAAGGATATTCATAAATACACCTGGACGTCCCCAGATGGAGAAACTCGGAACCAGATAGATCATGTATTAGTGGATAAACGCTGGCACAGTAGCATCATCGATGTTAGAACAGTTAGAGGGACAGACTGCAATTCGGATCATCATCTGGTCAGAGTGAAAATCAGACAACGGATATCGCTTATGAGAGGAACAAACGCTAAAGATGATTCTGTAAAATTTGAATTAAAAAACTTGAAAAAATGATGAAATGCGGCAAGAATACCAAATCAAAATTGCTAATAGATTTGAAGTACTGGAACTTTCAGATGACAATGTGACAAACGAAGAAGAAACTGATATAAATAAAGAATGGGAGGCTATAAGAGATACTATTAAATTGTCAGCATCAGAAAGCATTGGTTGTTTAAAAAAGAGGCAAAACAAGAAATGGTTTGATGAGGAATGTGCCGACATTGTAAAGAAAAGAAAGCTAGCAAAAATGAAATGGTTACACGAGCCAAATGAGGTAAATTTAGAGCAATTGGGTACTATTAGACGGGGAACCACCAAGTTACTAAAGAGTAAAAAGAGGGAATATTTGAGAGAGAAGATTAATGATCTTGAAATGAATGCAAAAAATAGGAACATTAGAGAATTATATCAGGGAATTAGTATAGAGAAGAAAGGATTTCAGGCTAGAACAAACATAATTCGGAATGAAAATGGGGATATGATTGCAGATTCCAGGAGTATATTAAATATATGGAAAAGTTACTTTAATCAGCTATTAAATGTACATACAGAACAGGACATTGAGGAGGATAATTTACAGACAGCAGAAATGCTAGTCGCAGAGCCAAATGCATTAGAGGTTGAAATGGCGATTGGAAAATTGAAGATGTATAAATCATCAGGTTCAGACGAGATCCCAGCAGAACTGATAAAATCAGGGGGAGAAAAATTGATGGACAAGATAGGCTGGTTGCGTAGTATGATTTGGGAAAAAGAAGCTCTTCCAGACGAATGGAAGGAATCAATTATCGTACCAATTTATAAGAAAGGAGATAAAACTGACTGCAACAAACTACAGGGGTGGGCATCTCATTACTTTCAACTTCGTACAAAATTCTAACAAATATATTAGTAAGCAGACTTACTCCCTATACTGATGACATTCTAGGAGATCATCAATGTGCATTTAGAAGAAACAGGTCTACAACAGATCAGATTTTTAGTATAAGACAGATTTTAGAAAAGAAATGGGAATATAATGGTACTGTACATCAACTATATGTAGACTTCAAAAAAGCATATGGTTCAATTAAGAGGGAGAAGTTATATAGTATCCTGCTGGAGTTCGGAATTCCTAAAAAGTTAGTTAAATTTACACGAATGTGTCTAAATGGCACAAAGAGTAGGGTGCGTGTAGGCAAACAGTTTTCGGACACTTTTGAAATCCAGAATGGGTTGAAGCAAGGAGATGCACTATCTCCTCTACTATTTAATTTTGTACTAGAGCATGCCATTAAATCTTTGGAGAATGAGGAAGGCTTACAACTCAACGGTATTAATAAGCTGTTAGTTTATGCTGATGATGTAGTACTATTGGCCGATAGCGAGGAGATACTAAAGGACAATACGCACACACTGTTGAGTAACACTAAGAAATTAGGATTAGAAGTAAATATCAATAAAACTAAATATATGGTCACACGTAGAAATTCATTATATAATGGAACTGGACAGCTAATGACAAATGAGGGAAATTTTGAGGAAGTGGCTGAATTCAAATACCTAGGAACAATAATCACAAATATGAATGAGATGCACAAAAAAATTAAACATAGGCTCAATTCTGGAAATGCGTGCTATTATGCATTGCAGAGACTGTTGATGTCCCAACTCCTTTCAAAAAACGTTAAACTGAAAATATATGAAACTATTATTCTACCAGTTATATTATATGGATGCGAAACATGGACTCTTACTTTAAGGGAGGAAAGGAGATTAAAAGTATTTGAGAAAAAAGTACTTAGGAAAATTTTTGGACCAAAGAGAGATGAAGAGACAGGTGAATGGAGAAGACTACAAACCAATGAACTACATGGTCTTTATAGGAAGCCAGATATAATAAGAACAGTTAAGTCCCGTAGACTGCGATGGGCAGGACATGTTGCACGTATGGGGAATGAAAGACGTGCATGGAAGCTTCTTGTAGGAAAGCCAGAGGGAAAACGCCCAGTTGGTAGACCAAGAATGAGGTGGGAGAACAACATTAACTATGATTTGAGGGAAGTAGATTATACAGGGAATGATTGGAAAGCATTAGCTCAGGATAGGGATGTATGGAGAGCTTATGTCCGTGCGGCCATGAACCTACGGGTTCGATAGTGCCAGTGAGTAAGTAAGTAAGTAAGTATATATTATTTGTCCCGGTTGAGTGGAGGACAACGACAGTGATGACCTTAACTCCACCAGGCTAAATAAATAATAGTACATTTTGCTTAAAAAATTATATCGAAGAAAAGTTTAAAAAAGTCTTCAAATCAATTACAATAAAAGGACTGAGATTAAACAATTGTTTTATTTTTATAACGATTGAAAAATCTACTAGAATATTAAAAAAAATATCACAGAAGCTTGCTAAGAAATTCATTTGATCATGAAAAGTACTTACCTCAGATTTAGAATAAGCATTACGTGCTGACACATTGGCCAAAGATCCCTCGTATGGAAACATATCCTCATATTCAACAAGTATAGCTGTAGCTCCCGCAGCGGCAATTAGTGGAAACAACTTTTCTAAATATCTGATACGTGGCGGAGCACCCTTGAAATCTAGATGTACAACTATCTGTAATTTTTCCTGCGCTTGTAATGAGGTCTGTTTCGGTGCTTGGTCGCTGTCGAGGACGACTATGAAGGTCAAGGAAATGAACAAACTGGTCAAAATAGCCAAAGTGAGCCTGCGTCTCATCCTGTTGAACAATATCAATATTTTTAAATTATGATATTTGTAATCAGTGAAGTAATCATATATGAAGAAATTGTGTAAATTATACAGAGTGATCCAGAAATATGACTATACGTTTGATCGCATTTTGTGACGAAAATATTATTATCAAAGGAAATATTATGTTATCATTGGAAAGGGAATCCTTCAAATTACAACAATAGAACAAAACAAAACAAATCACTGCTCACGTGCAGATTGGCGGGTTGATTTTTGTGGGCTAGCGTCGAACGCCTCCGCAATTCTTCTGCATCCGTGCTAATGCGAGGCCTTCCAGGAGGTTTGATTTTCTGCATCCTTCCCATTTCCAGCAGTCGTTTTCTCCACTTCCCCACAGTCGACGGCTGCAATGCTACTTTAAACTCACGTCTTGCCCGTCTTGCGGCCTCACGATCATTAGCATACGTTATTGCCCATGCAGCAATTGTAATTTGCTGTTGCATATTCAACGCCATTTTAACTAATGACGTAAGTTCTACACTGTTTTGTTTTATTCCATTGATGTAATTTGAATAATTGCCTTTCCAACGGTAATTTCATATTTCCTGTAATGGTAATATTTTCATCACACAACGCGATCAAACGTATAGTCATATTTATGATTCATCCCGTATATTATAGCATGGCGCGACAGGCCTAGAAGTTAATGTACCTACTACCCAGGTGGTGGTCTCAGATATACATGTGGAATTATAGAAGTGGACGATCATCCAACTAATATAGGAGTGGCATCTGGTCAACATGTCGGGTCTCCCTCGTTATAGCTACAATCGCTAATTATTGTAGCTACCCAAATTACTCGTGATGCTGGGAGGACATCGATCCGATACTAAGCGAAACTCCATTAGAAAGTTTCTTCTCCCATGGGGACTTGAACCGGTGAATATTCTGTAGCTCCATGCTAAGGCATACTGCCTTAAACTGCTTGGCTACGGAGTGGGACATTTAATAATATACGCTAAAAAAAACAAGACTACTTTGGAGTTTTTTGTTCGCATCGTGCTGAGCAGTTTAAAGCACCATATCTTGGCTCCAGAGCTACGGGACTTCCCCAGGAGGAAGAAATTTTCTCATGGAATTTCAGCGAGTATGGGATCTGTGCCCATCCGAGATAGTGAGCAATTTGGGTAGCTACAATAAGTAGCGTCTCGAAGTTGAGAAAAATAGTTAGGCCTATAATAGATTATGGGATCCGATATGCTGACCACATGCCATCTTCTTTACTGGTCGGATGATAATCTACCTATGTGATTAACAAATGTCAATGTGAGGCCAGCTGCAGGCTGGTAAACCAAGAGCCTTATAGGCCTGTCGCGCCATGGAATTTTAAGACCCTTTTTGCCCTATGAGCATACAATATTAATGTTAACAATTACCTGAGCATCTGAAAATATATTGAAATAATATTAAGTTATGCTCTTAAATAATGATTAATAAGAATATTTTGAGTTTCTATTACACTAACAGAAATATTATTATATATTGCAGTAATAGACGAATATATATTATTGCATTTAGACCATTTTTCTAAAATTGGTATGATATTAGATCCCACAATCCGCTTTGAGACTAATAGTGGCCAACCTGAGGAAGTTGATCTGAAAAGAAAGCCATATATGAGCCAATAGTTGAATATTACAAAGATAAATACCAATTAGATAGTATGACTGTCACAGGATTGATGATCGTGGCAAGAGGTACTACCAGGATTCTTAGCTAAATTTTGGAATTTCTTAGATTTGGACAGAGTGTATCTTTCTAAAATTGCCATTGCTGCCATTAGAGGATCAATTTCAATTTTAAGAAACCATCTTTACAAAATATCTACTTTAAAGTATGTATACTTCAATAACAATTTGAAAATGTTTTAATGTATTTGCAAAATGTATTTAATCAATTTCGAAAATTAATTGTCTGTATCACTTTGTCCTTGGGGCAATCCTCTAATGAGAAAAGTTTATATATATATATATATATATATATAAACAGTTGAAGTAAATAAAAATCTCTCTCTCTCACGCACACACGCATTTTCTTTAAAATAAATCACAGAAAAAAAAGTTCCATTTTACACCCTCTTTTGTACTGGAAGAAAATCAGGCCAATGCCAACGTTATAAACTAATATATGAATACATTTTTGTACAGCAATATATCTTAATTGTTTTTCTTAACCTTATGTTTCTTATCTAAATGCTATAAGATATTTAGACTATTTATTAAATTAATTCATATTTAAGATATGTTTATTTACAATTACTTCCACTATTTTCCACGAGGGAAAATGTAGGTACTGGTTACCCAATAGATGTAAGGTTCATGCTACGCTGGTATTAATGGCGTAAAAATCCTGAGTATCACATCTTCGGAAGGAAAGTCAAATCGTAGGTCTCGTATCTTAGGTTTATGGCACATAAAAGCACCTCAAGCATGAAATAAGCAAAATTTATAGGCTCTTTAATACCAACTTGGAATTTTAACGCTAATGACTTGAGCTGTTAAATAAAATACTACCCAATTTTCCAACCTAAAAAATTATCGAATAAAAGTAGTTTCTGTCAGTTCATGAAATTTATTTATACGAATACAAAGTTCACAAACATGTGCAATTTTAAATCATCCTCCGTGTTATATATATATATATATATATATATATATATATGATATGAAAAGAAAAATGAATGCTTGAGTCGGGATTTGAACTCGAGTCTCTAAAGTCTGTACCTTTAGCGCTCTAACCAACTGAGCTACCCAAGAATTCCAATTCAAACATACAATTTTCTTATACATGTAGTATTCTCAATTCACACAAGAGGTAGCGGAAATTTGTTCCAACTGACATCTGGTGGCTAACATAACAGTTAAGCAAATTTTTAGAGAATATTTACTTTATAGCAGTAACGCTTATATATGTATAGATATTATAAATCCCTCATCTAGGGGATATGTGGATGGCGACCACAAGGTGCCCAAGCTGTGCAAAACATTTCTTCCACTTACTTGTGTTTTGCACTCTTTTAACTTTACTATCTAACCTCTCTTGGTTAACTCTTGTTTTTTCGACCCCGACGCTATTAGGGCATCCGAGGGCTAGGGAGTCCTTCCTTTCTTCCATTTCTTCTTTCCTTTATTTTCTTTTCTTCTCCAGAAAGCCTGACCAGAGGCTATAAGATGGCAGTTCCATCACTGGTCTTGCCTTCCTTTGGCCAGCAACCAATCGAAGGGACTATTATTATGCTTTCAAGTCTTATATGAGAATTTCCCATAAGGGAAAATTTTCTATAGGATCGTAACAGGCCTTGGCCTAATACTTGAAAGGAAGAAGAAGAAGAAATATATTTTTGACATTTGGCAATGAAGGCAAATATGATATGAAAAGAAAAATGAATGCTTGAGTCTATATATACAAGCGTTACTGCTATAAAGTAAATATTCTCTAAAAATTTGCTTAACTGTTATGTTAGCCACCAGATGTCAGTTGGAACATATTTCCGCTACCTCTTGTGTGAATTGAGAATACTACATGTATAAGAAAATTGTATGTTTGAATTGGAATTCTTGGGTAGCTCAGTTGGTTAGAGCGCTAAAGGTACAGACTTTAGAGACTCGAGTTCAAATCCCGACTCAAGCATTCATTTTTCTTTTCATATCATATTTGCCTTCATTGCCAAATGTCAAAAATATATTTATAATATATATATATATATATACCGTGTTCCAAAATGATGGACGAGGTTTTTCAAATTTGTTTAATTTCCCTTACATATATATATATATATATATATATATATATATATATATATATATAAAGAACAAAACTTACATGGGATTAAAGAGAAACACTTCGAATTTTCATAACATATTTTATAAGTGTTCGATATGATCTCCTTTCATTACACGGCACACATCTAGCCGATAGTCAAATTCCTCCCAAACCTTGGTCAGCATATTTGGAGTAATAGATTAAACAGCAGCAACAACCCTTATTTTCAAGTCTGGAAGGTCGACAGGAAGTGGTGGTACATACACACAGTCCTTTACATACCCCCATAGGAAGAAATCACAAGGTGTGAGATCGGGAGACCGTGGAGGCCATCGGGAATAAACCATGTCATCCGGACAGAAGCGTCCTATCCATTATCGTTCAACCACTGCCGCACATCATTAAGAAAATGAGTTGTTTCTAACTGTCTAATACCATTGACGGATACTCTTATCTGTCGGAGGATCAATTCCAAATTGCCGTCGGAAAGCTCACTACAAAAATGGAACCGGACCTCGCAAATTGCAACATACAGTACTTCTGTACAGGAGTCGCCATTTTCACAAATTCATCGCTGCGACATAATAATGACAAGAAACAAATTACTGCATACAGGATTATATATACAAACTAAAATTGAAAGGCTTAAGGCTTAAGTTAGAAATACTGTTCTAAAATATAATTCGTAATTTAAAAAAATTAGATAAGAATACAAAATAAGGTAAATTGGAAGTACAATACATTCTAATCTTAACGATATAGCTAATAAATGCTTTCGATTTGAAGAAAATACTCAAATTATACAACAACAAAAAATATACATACATAAAAATGTGTTAACAGGGAAACTTTCACAGTTTTTCTTTCATTATTGCAAATAATTACGCATCCAATTTCGTTTGTAAAACTATACCAACTATTTAAAACCCCGTCCGTCATTTTGGAACACGGTGTAAATGTGTTTAGGTGTTACATTTTACAAAACTAGTTATCATAAGTAATGCCACGAGTGATTTCCAAATTATCGATAAATTCACGACTCACGAAGTGAGGAGTGAATTTATCTAGAGAATTTGGAAATCAAGAGTGGCATTTGTTAGGACTATTTAACGAATAAAATTAAGCTGTTTACTCACAAATCATTATTTAACTATAGTTATTTTAAAATATTTATATATTTATTGTAAACGGCGATGCTTGAAAACAAATAAGAAACGATAGGTACGCTTCTACTGCTTCTTTTGTTTATCACTGCAACCAGATCATACTATTTATTGCCAAAGGATCGCAATATTATAAGGAGGAGCTTTCTTTAATATGGTAATTATAACACTGATAAATATTTGGTGAAACACGACTCTGATTGGTTGTAAAACAGAAATCATTGAAACGTGATTGGTCATTGACTCCCATTTGGGGCATGAGTTAAATAGTCAAGAGAATTATATAAACCAAAGAATAACGAAGGGAAGATCGGTAATAAATATGTTAAATAGTATATTGTGGAATAAAAATGTAACAAAATATACGAAAATACAAATTTATAAATCAATAGTAAGGAGCACCAACCATAACATGTGGAACTGAGAGTTGGCAACTGAAACTTAATACAACATTAAAATTACTGTCACGGGAGTAGAATATTTAAGATGAGCGGGGCATTTACGTTGAGAAAAAAAAAACGCTTAGGTAACGGATTTTTATTTGCTAAAAGTTAAGATTCCAACATAATGTAGTAATACTAAAACGTTTGTCTTCAACTGATGGAAAATATCTTGCATTCAGTTTTATGCAATCAATATAAAACAAGTTGCTCACTGGTTATTATGGATCTAGCAATATTGCCTTAACATTACGCACGTTATTTTTATATTAGAAAATAAATAAAATGTTCATTTGTTATTACACTATCTTTGTTGTAATTTGAAATTATAGTACATAAAAATAATTTTCTTATTAGTCAAGGAATGAAAGTCCAAAATTCTATATTAGACTTCATTAAATACTGAACTGACAATTAATGGTATTACCACGTTTGTCGTCCCAACTCCTCTCAAAAAATGTTAAACTGAAAGTATGTAAAACTGTTAATCTATCAGTTATATTATATGGATGCGAAACATGGACTCTTGTTTTAAGGGAGGAAAGGAGATTACGAGTATTTGAGAATAAAATTCTTAGGAAAATGTTTGAACCAAAGACAGATGAACAGTCAGGTGAATGGAGAAGATTACATAACAGTGAGCAACATGGTCTTTATAGGAAGCCAGCTATAATAAGAACAGTTAAGCCTCGTAGACTGCGATGGACAGGACATGTGACACGAATGGAGGATGAAAGAGGTACATGGAAGCTTATTGTTAGAAAACCAGAGGGTAAACGCCCAGTTGATAGACCAAGAATGAGGCGGGAGAATAACCTCGATTTGACGGAAGTGGATTATACAAGGGATGATTGAAAAATTGTAGATAAGGATAGGGATGTATGGAGAGCTTATGTCCTCTCGGCTATGAACTACGGATTTGATAGTGACAGTTAGTTATCATGTCACGGACATGCCGGAGAAGAGATTCGTTAAAATGAGTTTGTTTGGACTCCCCAGGGAAGAAAGAAGAAATTTCAAATAAATGTTACATGGATACAAGAGATTAGATTATCAATGGTGGAGAATGACTTAATGGAAGGAGACTGGGAAGGTAGAAACGAATGGTTGGAAAAAATTAAAGATTAAAATTAAAAATTTGGATAGAGGAAGATGTTTATACATTATAACCCTGTTCAATAAATTAATTTTATCTAGTGACATTGTGAACATAAGGCCTTACCTTTGAACCGCCAACTGTTGACTGAAATGGTTTACAGTTGGGAATAGAATAGAGGCGGACCGTAACGAGTTTAATTTTTCTTCATTATTACGATTTAAAAAAGCAGGAAGAGAGTTCAGAGCCCCGGCCAAGGACATTCATATATCAACATTATTTTTATAACTTTTTTCTCTTGTGTAGGATGTACTTACTTACTTACTTACTCACTGGCACTATCGAACCCGTAGGTTCATGGCCGCACGGACATAAGCTCTCCATACATCCCTATCCTGAGCTAATGCTTTTCAATCATTCCCTGTATAATCTACTTCCCTCAAATCATAGTTAATGTTGTTCTCCCACCTCATTTTTGGTCTACCAACTGGGCGTTTTCCTTCTGGCTTTCCTACAAGAAGTTTCCATGCACGTCTTTCATTCCCCATACGCGCAACATGTCCTGCCCATCGCAGTCTACGGGACTTAACTGTTCTTATTATATCTGGCTTCCTATAAAGACCATGTAGTTCATTGTTACGAAGTCTTCTCCATTCACCTGTCTGTTCATCTCTCTTTGGTCCAAAAATTTTCCTAAGAACTTTATTCTCAAATACTCGTAATCTCCTTTCCTCCCTTAAAGTAAGAGTCCATGTTTCGCACTCATATAGTATAACTGGTAGAATAATAGTTTTATATATTTTCAGCTTAACGTTTTTTGAAAGGAGTTGGGACATCAAAAGTCTCTGCAATGCATAATAGCATGCATTTCCAGAATTGAGCCTATGTTTAATTTCTTTGTGCATCTCATTCCTATTTGTGATTATTGTTCCTAGGTATTTGAATTCAGCCAATTCCTCAAAATTTCCCTCATTTGTCATTAGCTGTCCATTTCCATTATATAATGTACTTCTACGTGTGACCATATATTTAGTTTTACTGATATTTACTTCCAGTCCTAATTTCTTAGTGTTACTCAATAGTGTGTGCGTGTTGGCCTTTAGTATCTCCTCGCTATCGGCCAGTAGTACTACATCATCAGCATAAACTAACAGCTTATTAATACCATTGAGTTGTAAGCCTTCCTCATTCTCCAAAGATTTAATGGCATGCTCTAGTACAAAATTAAATAGTAGAGGAGATAGTGCATCTCCTTGCTTTAACCCATTCTGGATTTCAAAAGGGTCTGAAAACTGTTTGCCTACACGCACCCTACTCGTTGAGCCATTTAGACACATTCGTATAAGTCTAACTAACTTTTTAGGAATTCCAAACTCCAGCAGGATACTATATAACTTCTCCTCTTAATTGAATCATATGCTTTTTTGAAGTCTACATATAGTTGATGTACAGTACCATTATATTCCCATTTCTTTTCTAAAATCTGTCTTATACTAAAAATCTGATCTGTTGTAGACCTGTTTCTTCTAAATGCACATTGATGATCTCCTAGAATGTCATCAATATAGGGAGTAAGTCTGCTTACTAATATATTTGTTAGAATTTTGTACGAAGTTGAAAGTAATGAGATGCCCCTATAGTTGTTGCAATCAGTTTTATCTCCTTTCTTATAAATTGGTACGATAATGATTCCTTCCATTCATCTGGAAGAGCTTCTTTTTCCCAAATCATTCTAAGCAACCAGCGTATCTTGTCCATCAATTTTTCTCCCCCTGATTTTATCAGTTCTGCTGGGATCTCATCTGAACCTGATGCTTTATACATCTTCAATTTTTCAATTGCCATTTCAACCTCTAATGCACTTGGCTCTGCGACTAGCATTTCTGCTGTCTGTAAGTTATTCTCCTCAATGTCCTGTTCTGTATGTACATTTAATAGCTGATTAAAATAACTTTTCCATCTATTTAATATAGTCTTGGAATCTGCAATCATATCCCCATTTTCATTCCGAATTATGTTTGTTCTAGCCTGAAACCCTTTCTTCTCTATACTAATTCCCTGATATAATTCTCTAATGTTCCTATTTTTTGCATTCATTTCAAGATCATTAATCTTCTCTCTCAAATATTCCCTCTTTTTACTCTTTAGTAACTTGGTGGTTTCCCGTCTAACACTACCCAATTGCTCTAAATTTACCTCATTTGGCTCGTGTAACCATTTAAATTTTGCTAGCTTTCTTTCCTTTACAATGTCGGCACATTCCTCATCAAACCATTTCTTGTTTTGCCTCTTTTTTAAACAACCAATGCTTTCTGATGCTGACAATTTAATAGTATCTCTTATAGCCTCCCATTCTTTATTTATATCAGTTTCTTCTTCGTTTGCCACATTGTCATCTGAAGATTCCAGTACTTCAAATCTATTAGCAATTTTGATTTGGTATTCTTGCCGCATTTCATCATTTTTCAAGTTTTTTAATTCATATTTTACAGAATCATCTTTAGCGTTTGTTCCTCTCATAAGCGATAGCCGTTGTTTGATTTTCACCCTGACCAGATGATGATCTGAATTGCAGTCTGTCCCTCTAACTGATCTAACATCAATGATGCTACTGTGCCAGCGTTTATCCACTAATACATGATCTATCTGGTTCCGAGTTTCTCCATCTGGGGACGTCCAGGTGTATTTATGAATATCCTTATGCTGAAATGTTGTGCTCTTAACAACGAGATTCTTTGATGTGGCAAATGTGACTAATCTAACCCCGTTGTCGTTACTATCTTCATGAAGACTGAATTTGCCTATTGTTGGTTTGAATATATCTTCCCGCCCCACTTTTGCATTAAATCTCCTAAGACAATTTTCATATGATATCGTGAAAGGCTATCAAATAAGCATTCTAATTCTTCATAGAATTCATCCTTGATCTTGTCATCTTTATCTTCTGTGGGGGCATGTACATTACAATTATAAAATCATGTCGTTTACCCTTTAGAATTATGTATGATATCCTATCACTAACAACTTAATATCTCGGATAGCGGATAGGATCCTCCTCCTGACTAAAAAACCCGTTCCAAATGCAGGTCTTTCTGCACCCCCATAGTATCAATGAAAAGCTTCCTGATTCCTGACATACCTTCTCCTTGCCACCTAACTTCCTGTAAATCGACTATATCCAGGGGCGATGTAGACCAATTCCCCCTCGTTAATTATCTCTAGTGCCCCGCTATTGTATAAAGTCCTAACATTCCATGTTCCTAGGAACATGTCCCTGTGTTTGAGCCTTTGGCATGAGTTCATTCCCCATACGCAAACCTAACATTCCATGTTCCTAGGAACATGTCCCTGTGTTTGAGCCTGGGTTCCCTGAAGTAGTCCCCGCCCGGAGAACCGAATGGGGGACTATTTGACCTCCGGAAAATTTTAACCCCAGTAGAACCCATGTCCGCATTTCTTGACGGTTGTATTTTTACGGTGAAAGATCGTCACTCTTTCGACCAAGGTACTTATTGTCGTCTGGCTTATCACCTTCGACCAGTCCGGCATGGGTAACCCTATCGGCAGCAATGCTACCGCCGGCATAGCTCTCAGGATCATTTAAGCACACAAGCCACTCCACCACGACAAGGTAAAGATACCATGGAGGGTGTGTAGGATGTACAATTTTACAAATTATTCCAAATTCACTATTTGACAACGTTTGAGTTCGTTAGCATATATATATATATTATTGCAGCCAATGTCCATGTAGAAAGAATTGTTTTCATGTCTTACAGAAGTCTGTTATGAAGGTTCTATGTTTTTACACTATAACAGGTGATCTTTTTTTTTGTATTTTTTTAAAACCTGGTTGAGTGGCAGACAAGGCCTTAAGGCCTTAACTCTGCCAGATACAATAAAGCTATTATTATTATTATTATTATTATTATTATTATATTATTATTATTATTATTATTATTATTATATCGGTCGCAGAACGACCCACATAGCACTATTTTTCTTCTGGGTTATGGCGCTTCACTGTTGTGCATATTCGCTGGTGGAAACCATGGACCGCGACTCTTGTCACGGTGTATCTGAGGTTGTATCTGGCTGCTGTCCATTCCCTGTAGATCATCGCATCCGTTGGGTAGAACTCAGGCCATATTTGTTGTCGCTTCTCGTTGAGTTCCTCTGCACTTCTTTATAGGCATCTGTTGCCGGTACGAGTACGTCCAGGTGGAGCTCTTCTATGAAGAAGGGTTCCTCTGTCAGTATGTATGTTAGGCGTGAAGGCGTGTAGTTTGATACGCTTATTGCGGTCTTTAAAATGTGTGCTTTATATATATATATATATATATATATATATATATATATATATATATATATATAGTCGGATTATTTCTAAAATTTCTAAAATTCCAAGTCCTTAACAGAACTTTTCTTTATAAGAGAAGCAAAGTTATTAAGACTTAAAATTATATTTTCTGTTCTACATACTATGTACAATTTTTTTATGGTTTTGAGGTATTATATCATAAGAATCGCCAGACTGTGGAAATGTTTAGTATTGTATGTAAGCTACTACGTAAAGGATGTCTCTAAAGTAACTATCAATTTCCATGAACACAACTATTTTTATTTCTTTCCTTTATTTTCTTTTCTTAGCTTAGGGCAGCATGTTTAGCACAGAAGAACGGATTGCCATTGTTTGTGCACGTGCACGCGGATTGTCATATGAAGACGCCAGAGCTGACTTTACCCGAAAATTCCGTAAACCAGCCCCAACAAAGGCACACATTCTTCTGCTTGTAAATAAATTTAAGTATACCGGTAGTGTGTGTGATGAGGCACGTCATGGACGACCACGGTATCAGCAGAAGCAGTGCAACAGGTTCAAATTACAAGTGATAATGCGAGCGCATCAACTCGATACCTCAGTAGGGAGTTGAATACCCCTCGCAACACAGAGTGGAAAATTCTACGTTCCACTGTACAAAAACGTCCTTATCACATTTGTTTGATTTACTGAATCGTATCAGAAAAGCAGAGGCTTTTGTATGAGTTAAATGTTAAGGTCTAAGGCTCGAATCTATGAACGCATTAGACCGTAAGAGTCGTTCTCTGCCTGTACTCTGCTGAGAAAGTTGCATCCAAATACGTTTTGCGTACTCAAAAATCTGTTCATGCGATAGTAATTGTTGAAATTCCTAAGCTACCTGGCGAGGTGACTTAGCAGTGAAACGAATCGTGAGCAACCCGATGGGAACCGATGATAACCGATGTAGTTTGAAACCTTGCCGCGTACCTTGCTGCTTTATCCAAAATGTCGGACCTTGAAGACTTCGATAATGTTTTCGGTATACGCGGAGAAGAGGAATTTGATAGAGTCTACCAAAGAATTCAACTGGAAGAACAGGAGAATCGGCGTAATATCGCGCGACGGAGACGTCGTCGTATACGGTATTATTTGCGGGACGCAAGCGTAAATGCGTTCCTCTAGCAGACGAAAATAACGGAAGTGGTTTTATCGTTGAGAATTCTGGGTAATTTCTTGCCAATATTACGAAAACGACGATTTTCATGCATGACCAGTTAGTGGGTAGCTAATTCGATCTTTGCACTTGCTCACGGTGAGTCAGCTCACCAGTGATTGGAAGTAATTTGAGTAGAGACTAATGTATTTGCATGCGGCCCGTACATCTCGTTTCACAGCTGAAAGATGGAGTGTTTTCACCTAGATGGCGGTCATGTATAAAAGCAGTAGAATATGTGTAAAACTTCACAATAACATTGATTTTTGAATCATTGCCTTCCTTAATTAAATTTATAGTGACTGTAAAGACATTTTGTATACATCTTTATATATGAGCCTTTTAAGGCCAAAGTGGTGTAACTCCATTAAACATTGTTTTGAGGTATAAAGACTTTTAGTAGAATAGTAGTTTAAAAATTGGAGAATACTACCAAATAATAATTTCCCCACCAGATGTGTTTAAAATTTATCGTTTTAGCTCATGTATGTTCTTTTTTGCCCTTATCCCCACTTATAAGTAATTTATAAACACTTACGTAACTTACACCACTTGGCTTTACATAGATTGAGAGTATATTTCAAGAATGAACTTGCATAATCAACAAAAATAATATTTTTATTTTATTTAAAAGGTCCACCATTGTGCTCTCGAGGTAGTGTGTTGCCTTGTCACGCAACGGTCCCTGGTTTGATTCCCTTTCGAGACAAGTTTCCTAGGTGATGGTTTTTTCAGGGTTTTTCCTCACCTGTAAGACTAATGTCAGAAAACTTCAAAGCCTAAACTGTCCCCAAACATCATCTGGCCATCATTATCATCATCATCATCATCATCACTCCATGGATTAGGAAATTGCCCGTTCCGACTTCATAATGCATCAGCCCAACGTCTTCTAGGTCTTCCAACATGACGTCTTCCTCTTGCTTGATAATTTCTTGCTAACAATGGATATCTCTCCTTACTCATTCCATTCATATGATCAATCCATTTCTGTCTGTAATTCGTGACCTTATCCAATAAAGGCTGTACTTTCAATTCTTCTCTTATATCCTCATTTCTTATTCTATCAAGTCTTGTACATTCTTTTACTTCATTATCATCATTAACATATTCATTAGGCTTAGCTTGAAAAATGGAAGCTGATCAGACATGTTCTCCTTGTAAAAGATTGTAAATGGATTGGATTTCCGATACCTAATCTAGTGCATCCTTAGCCATTAAACTGGATGGTTTTCTTCATCAAACTTTCTCTTAGTAATGGTTCTTTAAATATTTCCTTAGCTAAAACTCTTCGCCGGACATCACAGTCAGATGGAGAAGAGGGTTATTTTTCCTTGATTTCGTGATAACTTGAAATAAGTCAGAAGGGCAAATATCTATTGAGTCTTACTGTACAATTCAATTGAGCCAAAGTTTGAGTTGCTCGGAAGATTGTAATGACCACTGACTATAAACTTTTGATCAATGGTTTCAAAGTTGTTGCCTTTCTAAACTAAGCTCAATAAATTTAATGTAATTTTACAGTTCCGGTTTCGCCTTGTGCATGTATCGCTTTATAATACAATGTGTTTTGCTGTTGGTGCTCTACAGCCTGAGGCTGAGCAGTTTAGACCGTCACGGGACTTCGGCTGATTTAAATCCCCGTGGGGAAGAAATTTTCTTATGGAAGTTCGGCCAACAACAGACCGGTGTTCATCCAGCATCGTGATGAATTTGGGTTGCTACCATATGTATTGGCTTTAGGAGAAAATCAGACATAACGGCTGGGGGACCCGACAAGCAGACTATATGTCACCCTATACTGACTAAATTATTGTCCAAATCTGCAATTAACAGTGTGAGGACAGTAGGCCAAGGGCCTTCTAGGCCTGTAGCGCCATGGAGTTCGGAGTTTGTAATTGATTCATGCAGATGCTGGGTTGGTGAATATTTCTTATATTTCTTTTTTTTTTGTTTATATCTTGTATTTTTCCCCTAGCGCGTTAGGTCTAGAAGGCCTTTGGCCTACCAGCCGGCTACTGGCCTCACATCCACATATGTTATTCAATGAGGTGGACGATCATCTACCAGTATAGGGGTGACATGTGCTCACATGTCGGGTCCCCAGTCGTTATAACTGATTTTCTCAATATGGAGCCCTTACTTATTGTAGCTACCCAAATTCCTTACGTTGCTGGCTGCACCGGTCCCATACTGCCTGAAATTCCATGTGTCTTCCTCTATGGAGATTCGAACCAGCGCAAGCCTGTACCTCTTCATCAGAGCATAATGTCTTAAACTGCTTGGCTACGGCACGGGACTAATTCTTTGACGACTCACAGTAGCCAAATCACGTACTTTCGGACGTGTTCTCTCTCGCGTAATGATCGTTCCTTTTCCTGAATCTCATAGTTGTTGTCGCAGTTTTGAAACATTTTGTACAATCCATTATGAATTTATTATCTTAACGTTTTTAATTGTTTTATTTGCAATGGAGATTAATAAATAACTATTAAGTAATTAATAAATTTAATAAACAAATATTAAAATGGAAAAGACAATAAAACGTTAAATGGGACATTGGAGGATACATATATAACAAAGGATATTAAAATACAAATTTATAAATCAATGGGTAAGAGTACGGCAATATATTGAGCAGAGACCTGGCAACTGAATAAAAATACTATACGCTATTTAAGAAGATAAGCTAGGCATTCTAGATTATAAACAAATAAATAAATAAATAAATAAATAAATAAATAAAAAAGAACGCAGCAAATGAAGGCCATGTGGGTTTCGTGGTGGACGAAATGGAGCTTGGGCAGTTTTTCTCGGGGGTTTTCACCCGTTTTCCCCTGCCACTAATTTCATTCCACCATTTCTCCATACACATCTCATCAATTTCATTTCGTCCATCAGCCCCTGTGACGGTATATCAGGGATGGTCGACCGGCACCCTTCTAGCTCACAGACCTCTATATATATAGGGGCTTCATCTCATCTCATTTCTCGACTCGACTCTGAGTTGGACACCAGTTGAGGATATTTACTTATTTATGTATTTATAAATATAGATAATAATTAGAATGGTGTGGTCATGTTAGAAGAATGCCAGAACAGATATACGTAAAAAGTCGTTGAGCGAACTCCCCAGGGAAGAAAGAAGTATAGGACAAATATTACGTAGATACAAGAGATTAAAGGATCAATGGTGGAGAATGGATTTCCAGGAAGGAGATAAAAATGAATGGAGTAAAAGTATTGAAGTGGTATAACTTGGATACACGAAGATGTTTATCCTATTTATTCGTCAATGTTGCTAAAACGTTTTTTCTTCGAATTTTATATTATTAAAGCGAATCATTACAGATATCCTTTCAAAGCAAAATACAATACAAATCAAAATGCACATTGCTCTGCGTAAAGTCTTACATTTAAACACTATTATTGTAACAGCGCTGCTATGAATCAATGAAAATACCTGCATTCTCAAAAAAAACATTTAATTTAAAATTTCTGTTATAACTTCATTTATCCATTTTTTTACCTTTAAATTGTCAGTGTATTCTATAAGTTACATTGGTTTAATTAATTTAATATTTTAAATAAAACAACAGGAAAGCGAATGATTATAAATTATTTAAATTTGTGTAGAATTATATAACATACATTAATAATTTACAGTTAAATCTGATTTTGTTTTCAATGTGGTCCGAGACAAATAATTAGTACGAGAAATTAGTGTTTCACCACATTCTGACTGTCGACCTTCCGACTCTCGGCTCGTCGGCAGTACAGTTTACGTTGCCCTAATTTATATTTGTGCCATCCTTATTTATCTTATAACCATGTCTACGCCGAACAATATACACTGCCAAACGGCATATGATAAGTGACCAAACCCCATAATGATAGCTCCTATGGAATTAGCTACCAAGGAGCCAAATCGGTTCCAGTTTGCAACATGCTGGGCGATACAGTCATTGTCCCAAATTAGTAGCAGTACTAATAGTAGCAGTATTTCACCAATTTAAGGGTTAAATGATTTTTTTAAATATCCAGCATATCGCGTACAGAATGATTAAGAACGCAGAAAACACTAACATGATTACGAATGCAGAAGACACTAAACAACAGCGAAATTATAATTTTAAAAGAGGGCTCCATGTTTGAATGGACGCTGTGGAGCATTAAATTAGAACAACGCTTCGGATATGTTAATGTGCGTTCCATAATTTATTAGCAAACCTCCAAATCAATAAGACCATCACATTATGCGTTAATAATATAAAAGAGGTTCGAATTGTGGATTACCAACTGATTGGTTTAAAGCAGGAATTTAATTACTATTTGTGTTTTGCTTCCTTTATTGTTAAGTTTACAATAAACTTTATATTGAATGTAGATCGGAAGTGCAGAGACTGATGACTCAATCTTGATGTGTCGGTCCTGGAGACTAGTGGTTATCATGTTCGTCATCGGTTCAAAGTTTTTCATGGGTTAAAACTGGGCCGAAGTGGATGGATTTTTCAGAGCGTAAAAGTCCGCAACATTGGTTCCTTCGGAAGGGAACAATGACAAGGCTTCCGAGCATAATTCGTCGGCTCTTTCACACCCAAATTTGAATTGCGACGCCATTTACTTAGCTGTTAAAGAGCGTTGTTAAATTTAATAACAACCAGGATGTGAATTATGAGTTTTGGAGCAATGTTGCAGAAAATTACCAGTAGGGCTCGGAAGTCGAGGGAAAAAAAAAACATGTTTTTTATTTCATGTCAGAAGACGTAGCCTAACATAATAGGCTATATATACATTTTGGGCCAGATTTTTTTTTTGGCTTATTGGTCCTTTTTTTAGCCTTTATATTGGTCATAACTACGGCAAGGATTTTGATGCATTTGCATCTTTTTTGTACGAGAACTGTTAGATACAATTGCATGTTGGCGGAAATGGATATTAAATAGGCAACTTTGTGGTTGCATTTAATTGCATATTTTGTCATTTATTCGCATATTGCATTTTTGTGGATTTCTAGCATATTAGCGCGTATTTCAATCACTCAAACATACTCTTTGACAGTTTTATGCATTTTCGAGAGGAAATGTACATTTTTTTAAACATAATTTATTTTTAATATCTCTACCAGTATAAACGTTGACTTGAATTTACATTTTATGAAACGAGAAAAGGTTCTGCCTTCCCACATTCCAACTGATTGTACGTAGTACTCGTTTATAGAAATCAGGCTGAGCAAGTTATTCTAGGAGTTAGAAGTTTCATTTACATTGAGAATTTTATTGTGCAATTCAATATAACTTGATTTATTTTTTGTTAATTTTATAAGAATTATTTTATAGTAATTATTATTTTAAATAAAATTATCTTTTTGTAGTTAGTTTTGATGTAATTAGGATTATGATAGTTCTATTGTACTGGGAGTTCAATTAGTGGAGCAAGGAGCTAGTGAAAACTGTAGTAAATGATCTAGAAAAAGTGGGTGGGGAAATGGGAAAGGATGTATTGTAAAAAATGATAATGATTTTGAGTAAAAATAAAATATTTGATTTGCTGTCATCAATAGCTGATGTTCTGTCAGCTGAAAATGATTATGCAGGAGTACTACCAGGGGACTCACAATCCAGTGACATAGTTTATTTTAAATATTCATCTTTAGTATCGCTAGAAGTGGAAAGAGATTTGTCGATGTACAATACATTATTAAGAGACAATAAAAATTGTTCTTCTTCGACAATCTACAGCAGTTGTTTTTTGTACATTGCAATGCAGGACTAAAAAAATGAACACTTTATATTTACCTTCTTTCTTTTCTTTCTTTAATCCCACTACAGGCCTCGGAGACCCTTGGGGTAGTGGGAGGTTAAGGCTCCCACTTTTTCTAGACAATCGACACTTGATGTCAGCCGGGTTGTCAGCCCTGCGTGACGGCCGCCTTTACCCCCAGAACAAGAGTCTGGTACTCATTTCCGTTAGAGGCTGAGTCGACCCCAGGGTCATAGTGCCGCCACAAGGTTTGGGTCAATTTAAAAATCCTGACCCCACCGGAACTTGACCCTCGACCTTCCGACTTGTAGCGCAGTGCCTTAACACTACGCTACGGCGTGCCCCCGCAAATGCGAATTTTGTAAATATCATATTGCATTATTTTTAATTCAGTGCCTTTTTTTTGTAACTGTTAGTGCATTATTTCATTTTTATTATGCATTATCCTGTATTTTATTGTGCATTAAAATCCTTGCCTAGTCATAACTTTTTTTTGCACCATTACCTTTTTTTTTACAACATTTATAGCATTTGTACATTCAACAATCAGCAGAGTCCAGTCTCATTTCCAACTTCTTTTAAAAAAAACTATCTAGTTTTAAGTCCACCGCTGTAGTCTCGAGGTAGCGTGCTGCCTTGTCACGCAGCGGGCCCGGGTTCGATCCCCGGTCGGGGCAGTTTTTCTGGGTGAGGTTTTTATCGGGGTTTTTTCTCACCTGTAAGACAAATGTCAGGAAAACTTTAAGGCCCAAATGGTCCCCGAAATCATATGGCCATCATCACCATCCTTATCATCATCCTTCATTGGTGTGGAAAGCAACGGGAAGCTACCACACCACACCTACAATTCCCTGGTAAAGCTGCAAGTATAGCCTGAAAATGCTATGATTGAAGTGAAGGACCTGCCTTTGGGCAGAATTACTATGGATGGATCTAATTTTAGTTTCTACTTTTTGCTCCATGAGAAACTATTGAACCCTCACAAACTATCATGCTATTTTTAACCATCGGCCTGCTGACCGCCTGACTATTATATTTATATTTCCAATTTTCTAAGAAGTTACCACTTTGTGAAAATTACGTCGAGCAGAGGGTGAAGGCAGCGAGGTTGTCTTTAACCACTCGTTAACAACTGCAACAATTTTTACGTCCTTTTTTTGTACATTTTTAGGATATGTTTTGTAGGATATCTTTAGGTCTTTTTAAAGATTTTTTAAGGCATTTTATAGATCCTCAATTTCTGATCCCTAATTATCAGGCACAGTTATTCCATCCATATGGTGGTTAATGGGTTATATAACTGTTATGTATCACTCAAACCGCTTTCTCAGGCCGTAACAGTTCTTCTAGGACTAATACCTGGCAGGATGATGATGATGATGATGCTCATGCTCACTGAGTAAACTATACTTACTTACTCACTGGCACTATCTAACCCATAGGTTCATGGCCGCGCGGACATAAGCTCTCCATACATCCATATCCTGAGCTAATGCTTTCCAATCATTTCCTGTATAATCTACTTCCCTCAAATCATAGTTAATGTTATTCTCCCACCTCATTCTTGATCTACCAACTGGGCGTTTTCCCTCTGGCTTCCATGCAAGTCTTTCATTCCCCATACGTGCAACATGTCCTGCCCATCGCAGTCTACGAGACTTAACTGTTTTTATTATATCTGGCTTCCTATAAAGACCATGTAGTTCATTGTTATGTAGTCTTCTCCATTCACCTGTTTGTTCATCTCTCTTTGGTCCAAAAATTTTCCTAAGTACTTTATTCTCAAATACTTGTAATCTCCTTTCATCCCTTAAAGTAAGAGTCCATGTTTCACATGTAAACTGTGGATCAATTATTTCACCTATCTTATTTTGATGGTTAATGGATTGCATAACTATTAGGATAAAAATAATCGGATTAAACTTAGATGTTATACAGTGCCCGAACAATGCATTTCCAGACGTGGGTCCCTCTTAAAAATATGAGTTTCCAATCTCATATAGCGTACTAAGCGTTTTCTGTGATCTCTTTTATAAAACAAACAGTTTAATATAAGCACAGTTGCTCCATAAGACTGTTCCATAAACAAAATGACTTGTTTTGAATCATTCTGTAGAACATATCCAAAAGCATCTTATGTAGTTGATGATAATATCAAAGAGTTAGGCTCTCAATTTAGGATTTTGTCACGGAAAAAAAAGTTTTAAAAGGCACAATGTTATCATTCGAATGCGAAGATATGTGAAATGTTCAATGACACATCTAGGTTCCAGAGATTAGATGTCAGGGGATTTAGGAGTCCAGGCAAATTGGTGCATCTCTTCCAATCCAGTGGGCTGGAAATGTCATGTCCAGGATATCTCACGTCTAAGACTCCATGAGGTGAAGTATATCTATTCAATAACTAACAAAAAAAAATTCAAAAGTGACGTCAACTATACAATGTATTAGAGATTTGTTTTTGTAGATTCTTAAACAATCCAACAATATTTATTTATCAGATTTCACCGTTTCACATCTTTCTACACCCAATTAATGTAATGCCATTCTCTTCCATATTCCTCTGTCGTTCAAATCTACACCGTCCAATCATTTTCCCTTATACTTAAAACACCATAAATCCACTTATTTTTGGTCGTCCACTTCCTCTTCTATCAGATGACAGCCATTCTAGTATTTAATTTCTTATTTATTCAGAGTCCACCGCTGTGGCTCGAGGTAGCGTGCTGCCATGTCACGCAGCGGGCCCGGATTCGATTCCCGGTCGGGACAAGCTTCCTGGGTGAGGTTTTTTTCGGGGCTTTTCCTCACCTGTAAGACAAATGTCAGGAAGCTTTGAGGCCCAAACGGGCCCCGAACATCATCTGGCCATCATCATCATCGTTATTATCCCCCGTTATCATCAACTGGAAGCTACCACACCTCTAATTCCCTACTAAAGCTGCAAAGCATAGCATGAAAATGCTATGATTGCAGCGAAAGACTTGCCATAGGGCAGAACACTATAGAATAGAATAGAATAGAATTTATTCAGAATTTAATATCTCCAAAATCAAACAATCCCTCAGGGGTCCTCATCTAGGGGATATGTGGATGGCGACCACAAGGTACCCAAGCTGAGCAAAACATTTTTTCCACTTACTTGTGTTTTGCACTCTTTTAACTTTACTATCTAACCTCTCTTGGTTAACTCTTGTTTTTTTCGACCCCGACGCTATTAGGGCATCCGAGGGCTAGGGAGTCTTTCCTTTCTTCCATTTCTTCTTTCCTTTATTTTCTTTTCTTCTCCAGAAAAGCCTGACCAGAGGCTATAAGATGGCAGCCCCATCACTGGTCTTGCCTTCCTTTGGCCAGCAACCAATCGAAGGGACTATTATTATGCTTTCAAGTCTTATACGAGAATTTCCCGGAAGGAAATCGGATCCCCAAAGCTGTTTATAATTATATACCAAGAGGACGAAGAAACGCTGGAGGGAAAATTTTCTATAGGATCATAACAGGCCTTGGCCTAATACTTGGAAGGAAGAAGAAGAAGAAAATCAAACAAATTTATAAATAGATTTAAACAACAGATTCATTCCATTCTCCTGGAATTCAAACATTTATTAATCGTATATTAATAAAAATAAATCGCAGAAAACATGTAGAGGTACATTTAAATAATTCCATGTTAATACCGTCTGAACATTGATTCTGCGACTTTCACCTCAGAAATAACTAACTAACTCACTGGCACTATATAACCCGAAGGTTCATGGCCGTGCGGACATACGCTCTCCATACATCCCCCCGATTTTCGTTTTAAAATTCAGTAAGAAAATCCGGCCATATATTAACCAAGTAACATAATTATTACTATTTGGATGAGGGAATTGGTCCTAAGAACTAATCAATACTTTTAAAATTATGAACAACCGTTGAAGTCGCTACATTCCATTAATACAGTTTAATCTCTCGTTTTATAGGTACCTTTACATGCCTCACGCCACCCGGGCCTTACAGTGGCATGACCTGTCAGGAGAAGGATTTTAAGTATGGATTACATATTTTTTTATCACAAAAGGACATAGAGGGCCTCCCCGAATAAGTGATAAGCTCTATATCAGGGCATGTTCCGAGATAACACAACATTAAAACGAAACAAACCATTCACACGCACACATTCGTACAAACACGGCGAATATGATAGATGATTATGATGGGCAGATGATGTTCGGGAACCAATGGGTCTTAAAGTTTCCTAAAATTTTACTTATAGATGAGGGAAAAAAAAACAATAAAGTCCAGGGGTCATTATGCAAAAAAGTTAATGTACTGACTCGATTTATTTCTTTATTTTATTCTTTATTATTTCGAAAGGGCTTTACTAATTACTAGGTAGCGTGCCGAGGAAATTATAGGAATGCATGAAGTGAGAACAGGACTTCTAATAGGAATTTACACATTATTCTTCGACATAAAAGAAGCCATGGACACGGTTTACCAAACACTTTAATATATCTAAGAGAACCTATTATCAGTAGGTTACATTTGAAAATTACTTAAGATAGAACTTGGAATCACCATTTAATAATAGGTTAATATTTGCTTATAGGAGATTATACTTTGATTTTGGACATTCCCGAGAGAATTGAAAATACTCTAATACAAAACTCTACTTACATAATTATGAATTGGGCCCAGCAGGGCGCTGGCCCTGCATTGCGACCTCGCTGTCCGAGGGCTCCGACCAGACTCCTCTTTTCTCTTTTTTCCCCCAGTTTATATCTCTCTAATTTTGCTGGTTTCTTTAAAAAATCCCTTGTCTCATAAACAGCTATTCCATTAACTTAGGTATGTTTAACAGTGCTGATCGGATCTTAACCACAACCCTCCTTTCAAGGGTTTGTTTTAAAATATCTCTTGTCTTAAAAATACCTCTTGTCTCGCCTTCCTTATAATTTAAAGTCCTTCGGCATATATATTCTGTTTCTTATTTTCTGTTCTATTATGTGACTCAATTATTTTTGTCTCGTTATAATAGTTAAAATAATAAAATATTTACTGAGATCTCAGTTAACCTCAACTAAATACGATGTTAGTTAAAACACATTTTAGATCTTCCGGAACATGTTCCGAATGCCGTACGATTTTTTAAATGAAATTAAACTTTGTTAAGGACCATTATATTGAATCGCTCAATAAGATCTTCTATGTAAATGAAAATTGATATTCGAGAATAACATGATCAATCTTAGCAATTCATAAAGAATTTAAAACAATTTTATTCAAGAATAAATAAAGGAAGAAAATTATCTTTGTTTGGTATCTCAGGTATAAACAGTATTAGGTATATTTTATTACTTTAACTTTATAAGCGCTACTGTTGAGGTATTCGAACGCATCTTTGATCGTGTATAAAGTTAGATAAGAAAAATACTTAGGCCAACAATGCGTTGACTTCTCTAAAACTGATTTATCTACTGTTATAACAATCAGTGATGCTTTAGATCGTAGTTAGGCAACTAAACCTATACTTTATATTCTAACAAATCACAAAACACGCTATCAAAACATAAAATAAAGGTTCAACAAAACGTAAAATGCAATTTAATGATATATACATAAACAACAATGTTTATCGTGTGTGTGTGTGTTTTTTTTTCCAAAGCCCATATTACAGCAGTGTTTTTTTATTTATCATCTTTTTTTTTTTCTCTCTATAGCCCACATTAATCTTTCTCTGAACATATCGTTTCCGCAATAAATACATTTCATTAAATATACTGGATATACAACATATACTAAAATACTCTGAACGCAGATAAAATATTGTAGACAACACGTTACAAAAATTATATTTAGTAAACTCGCTGATCATCTCGTTACTAAACCTCTGCTTTCGTAACTAGTCATCTAAAAAGCTATTACTTAACAAGTAAATGTAACTTAAGTAGTGTTTTCGACTTATCTTTTATTCAATGTAATAATTAATAGATCGACTAACTAACTCACTGGCACTATCGAACCCGTAGGTTCATGGCCGCGCGGACATAAGCTTTCCATACATCCCTATCCTGAGCCAATGTTTTCCAATCATCCCCTATATAATCTACTTCCCTCAAATCATAGTTGATGTTATTCTCCCACCTCATTCTTGGTCTACCAACTGGGCGATTTCCCTCTGGTTTTCCTACAAAAAGCTTCCATGCATGTCTTTCATTCCCTATTCGTGCCACATGTCCTGCCCATCGCAGTCTAGAGACTTAACAGTTCTCATTATATATGGATTCTTATAAAGACCATGTAATTCATTGTTATTCAATCTTCTCCATTCACCTGTCTGTTCATCTCCGTTTGGTCCAAAAATTTTCCTAAGAACTTTATTCTCAAATACACGTATTCTCCTTTCGTCCCTTAAAGTAAGAGTCCATGTTTCGCATCCATATAATATAACTGGTACAATAATAGTTTTATATATTTTCATAAGTAATGCCACGAGTGATTTCCAAATTATCGATAAATTCACGACTCACGAAGTGAGTCGTGAATTTATCTAGAGAATTTGGAAATCAAGAGTGGCATTTGTTAGGACTATTTAACGAATAAAATTAAGCTGTTTACTCACAAATCATTATTTAACTATAGTTATTTTAAAATATTTATATATTTAATGTAAACGGCGATGTTTGAAAACAAATGAGAAACGATAGGTACGCTTCTACTGCTTCTTTTGTTTATCACTGAAACCAGATCATACTATTTATTGCCAAAGGAACGCAATATTGTAAGGAGGAGCTTTGTTTAATATGGTAATTATAACACTGATAAATATTTGGTGAAACACGACTCTGATTGGTTGTAAAACAGAAATAATTGAAACGTGATTGGTCATTGACTCCCATTTGGGGCATGAGTTAAATAGTCAGTTTAACGTTTTTTGAAAGGAGTTGAGAAGTCAAAATTCTCTGTAATGCATAATAGCACGCATTTCCAGAATTTAGCCTATGTTTAATTTCCTTGGGCATCTCATTCCTGTTTGTGATTATTGTTCCTAGGTATTTGAATTCAGCCACTTCCTCAAAATTTCCCTCATTTGTCATTAGCTGTCTATTTCCATTATATAATGTATTTCTATGTGTGACCAAGTAAGTCTATAATATTTTAGAAATATATTATCCTTAAAATGTGAATTACATTTTCCGATTTCATTCAACAAGAAAATTCAATAAGAAAATCAGACGATATATCAACTAAGTAACTTAATTAATACTACCTGGATGAGAGAATATATCCTGTGCACTGAGTTGAGATATTGAAGAACAACTCTGAGCTTGTACAAGATTAGGTGAAAAATACGTACTGTACGAGAACTTCTCCAAACGGTCTCAGTTAAGTGCATATGACTTAATTAGTGTACTGCGACTTCCTTTTGATTTCGCACCTGGTGACTCTTATTGATCTCCTCGCGTAATTTGATTAGAGTCCACAGAGCTTGAACATGTGGCAGTTGGCAACAATTCTGTTATCCCTTTGGTGAACCAACATTGTCCCTAACAGTCAATCAACTTTCTTATATATATGTTTTTAAATTATACAAAAAATAATGTATATGTTCAAATTAATAATTAAAAACAGGAATCGTGTGCAGAAACAAATTAAATATATGCTCAACTCTTGAAACGCATGCTACTCGTATTATGCATTACAGAGACTCTAGTCATCCCAACTTCTAAATCGTCCAATCCTTTTCCCCCTCTTTACTGGTTTAAATAAGTCTACATCAGTCCACTTTATTTTTTGCCATTAGTTCTTCTTCTACTACTAGCATCCATTCTTGTATTTTTCTTGGGAACATATCTCCTGCCATTTTTGTTATATGATCATATCATTTTTTTAAAAATGGAATCCAGTATTGAAGTTTGAACAGTAATCTTTTGTGTAACTATACCCTTTCTTAATTTATCTCTTCCAGAAATTCCGGTTAAACCCTTCAAAAGTCCATTTTCCGGAATTTAATTTCGTTAATAAACGTTTACAGCTGTGGTCTCGGGGTAGCGTGCTGCCTTGTCACGCAGCGGGCCCGGGTTCGATCCCCGGTCGGGACAGTTTTCCTGGGTGAGGTTTTTATCGGGGTTTTTCCTCACCTGTAAGACAAATGTCAGGAAAACTTTAAGGTCCAAACGGTCCCCGAAATCATATGGCCATCGAAATCATCATCATTCATATTCATCTTAGATTAAGTTTAGGATTAGGGACTCTCCTGGCGCACCCACTTATCATCATCATCATCATCACCCATTCTGTCATCGGGCGGGGCAACGTAACCCCGCCTTCCAGGAGACACCCAAACTCAGAAGAGAAGTGGGTTACAAGTACGCCATGCTACGAGAGGAGAACACCAGGAATGTTCGAAAGACAAACCTGGGGCATTTGCCAAACAAAACTCCTTAATTAACACGAATTCAGGACAAAACGACTTATTTGCTTGTTAGTGTTTGTGATTGTGTCTTTAAATTATTTGAAATTTATTTAACTTTTTATTTTCACAAGTCACCCCTATTGTAAATTGTAAGAAAAATAATACTTTGATGAAATCAGATATTCGTATCTTCATATATCACTGAGCAACAAAAAAGAAACTTGTTTTTTTGTCTCAGAAAGAAAAATATGTGATTCTGATAGTATTTTTTCTCCTGAATTCAAATATGATATCGGTTTTTCTCCATCACGCAAGATTTCCGAGAGTCAGGTATTTATAATTTCAAACACTTCAATATTTTCTACATTCCTAACTACACAATATTCGAACATTCGGACTCACCTAGAAAGTAAGAAATGACGATTTTCTGCTATATTTCGCCTATGGAACATCCCTCTTGATGGTCCAACAATAATCGGCCAGCATATTAGGATTCCATTTGCCTTGATATATTTTTTCCATAGCTGAAATCTCCTGATGAAAGTGTTCCCCGTGCTCATCGGTCACTGCGCCAAGATTTTCCGGGAAAAAAATCTAAGTTCATTTAAAAAATAATAATTTAAATCCATTAATTGAATTTGAAATAAAAAAAACTGTGGGCGATGGAGAAATTCCGAATACATATTTGAAAACAGGATAAAAAAATCTGCATTAAGTACAACTATTGGTATTCATGAGACAAAAATCATGTTGACCAGTGTAATTGGTGGCTTCTAGTTAATAACATGACATCAGAAGATTAATTTCATCCGTTAAATAAATCATTCATAATTATTAACTTGCAATAAAACAAAAATAATAGCTATTGCAATACGTTCACAGAAATACAATTATCGTTTATGAAAACAATTATTAGAATAAAATGTTATGAAATGATGCATTCAGAGAAAACAATGTAGGAAGTAGGAGTGCTTAATGGACTTAATCACTCAATTTTATTGTAGAATAAAATTCTAAACAACGACCACGGTTTTAAAATTATATATATATTTTTTCATCACCATCATCATGGTCAAATTAGCATTAGAACCCATTAATAGCTTCAATCTCCTTCAGGATTTTCCGACAGGTTGATCCACAGCACAGGACATGTTTGTACTTTGCATTCTGAAAAAGTTTTAGGCTATGTTAATATTCGCAAAGGGCCTAATAAGGTTTGATTTATTGGTATTTTGCAACCATTTAGACCTGAAATATTATCTATAAAATTTCTAGAAAATAACCCTGCAAAAGATTTTCAAATTTTTCACGATTTTATGACTAGAGTATGGAACTCACTTCCCAGTTATATCGGGGACTATTGATACCTGATTTATCATTATATAATTCTAAACTGATTAATATTTAAAGTTCCACATACGTGCTACCTCTTTAACAGCTATGTTACACATTTTGTGAGTAGAATTCACGTAGGAAGTTTTTATTATTTTACTGTATTTTATTTTATTTTTTTAGTGTTAATTTGAGGCTAATTCACACTGCTCATTGTTCAACAATACTTTAATAATATTTTAATTATATTAAGTTTAAACGTATATAATTTTGTATTACTTTATTATTCGCTGGTTGAGTAGAAGGGAAGATCTTATGACTTTAACACTGCGAGCTTAAATACATTATTATTATTATTATTATTATTATTATTATTATTATTATTATTATTATTATTATTATTATCATTATTATTATTATTATTATTATTATTATATTATCAATTCTTATGAAAATGTTTTGACCAAACAGAGATGAACAGACAGGTGAATAGAGAAGACTTGATAACAGTGAGCTACATGGTCTTTATAGGAAGTCAGATATAATAAGAACAGATAAGTCTTGTGACTGCGATTGACAGAGAATGTGGCAAGAATGGGGAATGAAAAATATGCATGGAAGTTTCTTGTAGGAATGCTAGAGGGAAAACTCCCAGTTGGTAGACCAAGAATGAGACGGGAGAATGACATTAACCACGATTTTAGGATAGTAGATTATTATACAGGCATGATTGGAAAGCATTACCTCAGGATAGGGATGTATGTATATGTTTTGTCCGTGTGGCCATGAACCTACGGGTTCGATTGAGCCAGTGAGTTAGTTATTATTATCATCATCATCTGACTTTAGCCACGTTCAACCAGTTCTTGATGTACAGTTTTCTTATATCCTCCACACACCATCAATCCATCTGCTATTGGGTTTTCCAACTATTCGTCCCTCTTCACGTTTGTTATTAGTAATTTTTAATAATGTTTTAAGTTTTTATTCTCTGCATATGTCCTGCCTGTCTTATTATGGTTTCCATAACAACTATATATATATATATATATATATATATATATATATATATATTTCTGGTTTTAACAATGTTGATACATTTTTCCGGCACCAATGACTTGTCTTCAATTTCGCTTTATAATTTCCCTCCATTAGTCTCTATTATAACACATTTCTTCCTCTATTTCCCAGTCCTTCAAAGTTTCTTTCATCCCTTGGATCCACGTGAGATTTGGTCGTCCTTTCCTTCTCGTTCCTGATGGTGTCCATAAGACTATACAATTATTAAACCGTGGTTGTTATTACCGCAATGGACTTAATATGTAGGATTTCGCAGATGTTTGCAGAATATATTTCTCCTTTTATTTCAATGACATATCAAGGGATTCGTTGCGAAAAATCTAAATTTGCGACGTCTAGAGAGATTTTTAAATTTTCGTTTCAGGTGAACTAATGGACAAATTTTAGTGGTTAATAGACTGGACCTTGCTTTTTTACTTCTATGTTCGGAGTTTGGTTCCAAAAAATGCGGCTGGTAGAAGGTTAACGTTATATATATCATACAGCATATAGGCTTATTGTTAATTTTTCATACGTTTTCTTAATAAACATTTTCATTTTCTGTTAAGTAGGATCGATGAAGATTTAAACATTTTTTCAAAAATATTTTCATGAGACAGTCTCAATGGGTACATTCTTTCGGAATTCGCTAATAAATTGACAAAAACAGAGGCTTAGATCTGCTGAAATAAGATACCTTCGGAGGACTGCAGGATGCGCACTACACGATCACAAAAAAGAATGAAGACATCTTAGAATAATTACACGTGGAACCTTTAGAAAACAAAATTTCTGATTATAAGTCAAGATGGATGCAACATGTTCATCGAATGGAAGATCACAGGATACCCAAACAAATGTTAAGATATCAACCTGCAGGAAGGAGAAGAAGAAGACCAGGACGTCAACTCAAAATACTTTGGATGGTATTTCACTTGAGGTCGAAACAGATCAACAAATGACCTAAATTCGTGAATGTACTATGACGATGATGATGAAATTGACAAAAACTTGTAGGTAAACAAATATTAAAAATTACACCTTATAAAAAAACGTTGGGCTACTTTGTCTCCAAAAGAAGTTAGAACGACGCATCATTGTGTTTTACTGCTTGTGGCCGACACAAGATATAGTGATCCATCCTAACTGGAATCCTTGATTGTTACTTTACACGGTAGATGTCAGGAGAATGCATAGTTCATTAAAAATATACCAGTAGAAGTTTATTTTCTACTTTTTCTTTCTTCCTTTCCTTAGTTCAGAGGTTCTCAAATTGTGGATTGCTACCTATAACGGGGTCGCTGTGTATATTTGGAATTATTATTATTATTATTATTATTATTATTATTATTATTATTATTATTATTATTATTATTATTATTATTATTATCTATTTTATTTAGCAGGTTTCACAACACATTCCTGCGCCCAATTAATCTACTGTCATTCTCCTCCACATCTCTGTCATTCAAATCTCCATCGTCCAAAAGTTTTTCTCTCATGTTGCTCAAAACACCATCAATCTACGTTATTTTTGACCGTCCTCTTCTTCTTCTATCAAGTGACACCCATTCTTGTATTCTTCTTGGGAATCTGTCTTCCATCATTCTTTTTACATGACCATATAATTTTAATTTTTAAAATGAAATCCACAATTCAAGTTTGAACAATCATATTTTGTTTAATTCCACTGTTTCTTATTTTATATCTTCTAAAAATATCAGCTGTAGGTCTCCAAAAATCAATTACTGGATAATTTAATAAATAAAAACAGTATTTAGGCAATAAAAAAGTTTTATGATGAATCTACCTCTAAAGTAAAAATGAGTAAAATTAGTAAGTCAGGTTTTGGAGTTAGGCCTAAGTGTCAAACCAGTCCTCACATGTATGTGACTTTTGTGTTTAGAATGGGATAAAGGACTTTTAATTTAATAATGCCTTAGCCCTGGCGCATTCAATATGTTCGATATGTTTTTTAGACAATAGCCTTTTTTGACAAAAATAATTCCTAATTATTTGGTTTCATTTTTCCAGCCTATTGTTAGACCGAATAATTGAAACTGGTGATGGTACATGAAAGTGCAAGTATCTTTTTGAGTATAAGATTGCTTGGTACTTTTCTACAAGTATGTAAATTGATAGCCTCCATTTACGCATCTAATCCGCTACCAGGTCAAAGAGTTTGGTTCCGAAATATAAAGACATTGTGGAAGCTAGAGCATTAATACATACACACACATTTTTGTCATGGTCATTTTCGGTGTCTAGAAGGTAGGGTCGATGAAGATATGTAAAAAAAAAAAGCATTTCCATGGGAACAACCTCGATAGTTTTATTCCTTCGGACTTAATTGTCACTAGAGAGAGAAATTATTTGTAAAAATCCGTCACGCAGAAAATGCGTAAACTAAGCGAATTCCTCAGCAAGGGCAAGTTTTGGTCTAATTTTGTTGATTTACGGAATATATATTTCTTTTGTTAACCCTTAAATTGGAGAATCTCAATTTCTTGTGCCAACTTATTAAAACGCGTTACATCGCATTGAAAACAAACCGTGCCTAACCGTACATTATTACTTATTGCATATTGTACATAATTTGACACAGATTTAAATAATTTATGCTGAATCATTTTTTCATTACATTACACTGGGTAACAATGAAAATGTTCCTCTGCATATTTTAAGTGTTTCTGACTCAGTTTTTTGAGCTGATTTCAAATATGTGATTATTTTTCTCCAAATGTCGACGGTTCGATAGTAATCTCGATTTTTTCAATTGTAAGTATATGATTGGTTAATATTATTTTTCTCCAAATGTTAACGGTTCGATCGCATCCATGTATCCATGTTTCCTTTGTTCATGGGACAGCCGAGCAACTGGCCAACAGTACATCCAAAAATTGCGGCCTTCAAGAAACGAACTTGTCCAAGGAGAAAATAATTATCTAAATTAACTTCTTATTGACAGGAAGAAGATCTTACTACCACCTCTCCACATTAAATTGGGACTAGAAAAACAGTATATTAAAGCTTTGGTTAAATCGTCAGATGTTTTGCAACATATTCGCTCTTTGTTCCCACGTTTGTCTGATGCAAAATTATTTACTGCAGTTTTTACAGGACCTCAAATAAGACATATGCTGGAGTCCGCAGAATTAGAACAAAATATGACACCAGTTGAAAAAAAGTGCATGGCTTCCTTGGAAACAAGAAGAGTCCCACTTACCGAGAGTTGATTGAGAACTTGCTGAGTACATATCGTACATTAGATTGCAGAATGTCAACTAAATTACATTACCTGCACTCATTTTTGGATTTCCCTAGACCAAATTTTGGCGATGTGAATGAAGAACATGGAGAATGATTCCATTAGGATCTCAAAAACATGGAATCAAGATATCAGGGCAGGTAGGATATAAACATGATGGGGACTACATTTGTTGTTTGGTGAGGGACAGTCCACAGCAACACAAAAGAAAAGGGCGGTCACAACTTAATTTTTAATATACATAATGGCCAAGTCAGTGATACTGAAACAAAATCCTATTTCATATCATCAGATACAATACCAACATAAGCTGGCATTTACCCAATCTATATTTTTGTGTTCATTCCCACATTTTCAAATATATTAATTTTCCATAGAACTATTGTATGTGAAACTGACATATTTGAACTCAGGGTGCCTTAATTATATGAGAACCATGAAAAAACTGAGAGGAACAAAAAGTTGCCCAAATTTTGTTACCCAGTGTTATTAAAGATCGGCAGGAATATCAAAATTAGACAAAATAAAAAATAATACAATAAAACAAATTATGAATGTAGGAAAGGATATTGCACAAGAGATTGAAGAAATCCAACTAAGATGGTATGGGCATATAATGAGAAGGAGGGACACAGAAACAAACAAAGAAATATTGAAATGGATACCTCCTGGAAAAGGGAATCGTGATAGAACAAAGCCAACGTGGATAAAGGGAATTCAAGACAACATGAAGAAGATAAATATGATAGAAGCAGACACGCAAGACCGGAAAGTGTGGAAGAAAAAAATTAAATATTTTGGTTGAGGATACCTGTGTATATAAAAGTAACAATCCTGAAATAAATAAATAATAAAAATCTGAAATAAATTAAACCAACGATTCTTATAAGATACATGGCAATTTAAGGTTAATTAAATTGTATTGTATACAGATTCATTGGGTCCACTTATAATTGTCGGATTTCGTTGATTTTTGAGAATACCAACCTCGTTTTATTCCATTAGCATATACTGAGTTTCGTTTTGAAAAATAAAAAATTGCGACAGCTAGAGATATTTTTAAATGTTAGTTTTAGGTGAACTGCTATTCCTAATGACCCGATTTTGGTGATTTACAAACTCAAATTTATTATTTTAATTAATTACTATACGCCAAGTTTAGTTACGATAAAACACACACACACATATGTATGTATATATATGCATATATACATATATATATATATAATATATATATATATATATATATATATATAGGCCTATATATATATATATATATATACACATATTTTGGTCATGGCCATTTTCAGTTTCCACTAGATAGGATCGATGAAGATCTGTAATTTTTTTTCACAAATATTTTCATGAGATCAACCTCAATAGTTTCATTCCTTTGGAATTATGCTAAGCTGAATGAAGATCTGCTTGTCAACGTATTTTATCCCAGTGAATAGTATAAAGCTGTAATGATTTAGGCTGTATTAGATTATCATTTTTACTCCCTAAAAGTTTTACAAAATTCTGTTTAATCAGTTTTGTTAGTGAGGTTCCTACTACTTGTGACTAAGACACAGCTTTCCAATATATTTGTTATTATTTGAAAATAACGATCGTTTTAATTAGTAGAATAAGTATAATAAAAAATGTAAGTTCATCCAATGTCAGAAAAGTATCAACGCCATTACCAAGGATAGTTATCCCGGAAATGGTTCTCATTAATTGGGTTCTTGAAAATTTCCTGTGAAGACACTTTTGATGACCTACATTAAGTTTTCCAGGTATTGGTTAGACGTAATTAAAAATCTACTTCCATTGGATCTATAAACTTCGCCATATCTTCGATAAAACCACTCATTAGACTACTGTAATTAACTAACCAACCAACTCGCTGGCACTGTGCCATTCGGACATACGTTGTCATACAGTTAAATTTAATTTCCGATCCATATATGGTCGGTAAATTCTGTCCCCGATCTAGGTAAATTGAGTCCTGGGTCCAGATAGCATTTTATAATTTTCGTACATGTATTGGTTAATAATTTTGTTCGGTACTATTAATATACTACAAGTAGAAACGCGTTAATAATTAAAGAAAAAAATAATGAAGTGAATACCAAACTAAACAATTATCCATAAATAAGCAAACATATATTTATCATCATCATCATCATCAGTTTCACGGTATAGGTCTTCTGATTTGTTTCGGCTCTTCATTCCACCGCCTTCTTGATCTTCCTTAGGATCTCTTGCCTACAGGTGCACATTTCCAGGCTCTTTTGGGTATTCGACTCTCTTCCATTCTATAACTAACTTAACTAACTTACTGACACTATCGAACCCGCAGGTTCATGGCAGCGCGGACATAAGCTCTCCATATATCCCTATCCTGAGCCACTGTTTTCCAATCATCCCCTGTATAATCTACATCCCTCAAATCGTAGTTAATGTTATTCGCCCACCTCATTCTTGGTCTACCAACTGGGCGTTTTCCCTCTGGTTTTCCTATAAGAAGCTTCCATGCACGTGTTTCATTCCCCATTCGTGCTACATGTCCTGCCCATCGCAGTCTACGAGACTTAACTCTTCTCATTATATCTGGCTTCCTATAAAGACCATGTAATTCACTGTTATGCAGTCTTCTCCATTCACCTGTCTGTTCATCTCTCTTTGGTCCAAAAATGTTCGTAAGAACTTTATTCTCAAATACTCGTAATCTCCTCTCCTCCCTTAAAGTAAGAGTCCATGTTTCGCATCCATATAATATAACTGGTAGAATAATAGTTTTATATATTTTCAGTTTAACGTTTTTTGAAAGGAGTTGGGACATCGAGAATCTCTGCAATACATAATAGGACGCATTTTCAGAATTAAGCCTATGTTTAATTTCCTTGTGCATCTCATTCCTGTTTGTGATTATTGTTCCTAGGTATTTGAATTCAGCCAGTTCCTCAAAATTTCCCTCATTTGTCATTAGCTATCTATTTCCATTAAATAATATATTTTTATGTGTGACCATATATTTAGTTTTATTGATATTTACTTCCAGTCCCAATTTCTTAGTGTTACTCAGTAGTGTGTGCGTGTTGGCCTTTAGTATCTCATCAAGATGATAAATCCATTTTGTTCTGTAAGTTTTAACTTTTTTTAGGAGGGGTGTAATTGGCAATTTTTTTTGTATATCTTCACTTCTAATGTGGTCTTTCATTGAAATCCTTTTATTGCTCTTAAAATTTTCATTCCGATGCATTTATTCTGTTTTCATATTTTTTATCCAGCACTCAACATTCACTGCCATATAAAATATGGCACAACCATTGTTTTATAAAAGTTTAATTGAGTGTCCTTTCTTGTCTTGTTTCTCAATGTTCTTCTGATTGTTCCACACATACTTTGAAAATGAGAGATTTTTATTTGTACGTCTTTATCACAGTTATAAGAAACATGGTTTCTAAGATATTTAAAATGTGAAATTTGCTTCAGTATGATGCCATCTATTACAATTTTGTATCCAATCAGATCTTTACTCTTAAAACCATAACTTGGGATTTCTCAGTTGATATTTTACAATTTTATTTCGTCAGACACTTATAAGTACCCGAGTATGAGGATAGTAAAGAGCATCACATAAGCCCTAATATTCCGGGTATCCGCAAGGAACGCAACTTTTTGTCATGTCATGTAAGAGAAAAAATGCAAATCGAGAGGAACATATTGGGAAAAATAGAATAAATGCGTTTAAGGTGGTATGGACACCTCATAACGAATGCAAGAACATGGAATATCAAAGAAGGCCCTTAGATGGGAGGCTAGAAGAAGACAGGGAAGACGTAGACCAAGAGAACGTTGGATGGACAGAGTAAGACATGGAAGCAAGAGGTCTATGGAAGAATAGAACAAATAGAATACATTTAGAATAAATGTATTTAGCCTGGTGGAGTTAAGGCCATGTGGCTTTCTCTTCCACTCACCAGGACAAACATATGTTACATATAAATACAAAAGATTACAATAATAGTTCATACTAAACAATTAATTTATCTGTCAATTATCATATGCATTAGACAGATATCTCTGGCGACAAATAATTTTGGGTTGAAGGAGAACCACCGTAATATGGAATATGTTTATATAAAAAATGGGTATCTGTAGGTCGTCTGACCTTTATGGACTAATAAACTACTTGATAGATTTGAATGGGGTTTTACCATTATTTAGATAATTTTTCTGGGACAATTAACGTATATAAACATATTACCGTACATACTACAGGGCCGAAGCTAAAAAAAGTGCATTGGTGCACTAAAAATGTATTTTTTTGGCCCTTAAATGGCTTACGCTGTCTAAACCGTAACAAATACACCAACTTAATGTAAACAGAATTGAATATCTCAAAAAAAAAAAATCTACAAAAGATTCCGCGACAGCACATGTCTATCTTTGACGGATAACTAACAATAACCATTTTTGCCTTTCAGCTCATTTATGCCAAGAAAATAGGGATAAGTAGCTTCCCGAGCAGCGCCGGGTAATCAGCATGGAGTATCTACAAATAGTTGAATTCAGGCTTTTACGGCCGGCAATCATAATGTTGAGTGATTCCGGGCTTTGTGGCCGTAGTCCATTATGGTGTTCCAACCAGACGTTTCTCCCACCGACCAGGAAACAACACTTGGAAGTACTCGCCACTGAAGATGCTCTCCACAGTTTAGGGAGAAACGTCTGGTAGGAACAGCAGTAATGGACCACGGCCACAAAGCCCGGAGTCACTCAACATTATCTACAAATAATTACGATAAAAATTATAATTATTATTTTTTTTTTAGTTATTCAACTAAACATAAAAACGCATTTCAATTACTTAGACGTAACAGCGGACGCCGGGTATTAGCTAGTTCATAATAATAATAATAATAATAATAATAATAAATAATAATAATATAATAATAATAATAATAATAATAATAATAGAATAATAATAATAATAATAATAATAATAATAAAATAATAATAATAATAATAATAATAATAATAATAATAATAACTACATAACAATAACAACAATAACGACAACAATAACAATAATAATAAAAACAAAAACAGTAATAACAATAATAATATTATTATTACTATTATTATCATTATAATTATTATTATTATCATTATTATTACTATTATCATTATTATTATTATCATTGTCATTATTATTATTATTATTATGATTATTATTATTATTATTATTGAAGTTGTTCAATTATTCTATTTGTGTCGCACAATATCTCCTCATTAATAACGGAATTGTTAACTGTGCTTTTGTATTTTGAATTGCATTTAAAATAGTTTCAACTAATAGGCAATTTTAATGTAACTTGTTGGTATTCATTATACGTGAACATATTTTTTTAATTTTTTTTATTTTGATGATACGAAGTCAAACAATGGAATCAATAAAATAAAAGAAAAAAGTAAATGAAACAAAGAATAACAATAAAATCAATGACATATTTTAACAACTTAAAAGTAAAATGTGTGTCTCAGCTAATTGGGTCCATCCACATAACCTGCCCTTTTATAAATTCTCTGGTGTTTTAATGAGTGCGATTGTATCTGTATTTATATATCTGTATTTATATGTTGTATGTATGTACGTATATGTATGAAAGAGAGAAAGAAAGATAAATGCGGAAGGAGACTGCATACAATGTTTTTATGTTTATGTTAATTAAATAAAAATAAAACTGTTAAAATTTTATATGATTTTCATATTTATTAAAATACAAATTCGTTACAGTTGTTTCGGTACTTTGTACCTTCTTCAAACGAATTCTATCCTTATTACAAATGAATTTTGTTATTATGTTTATTTCAGAACCAAATTATTCAAAGCACTTCCAAATTGTGATCGCCTCGATTGTTTTGGAGTTAAGTATCTCATCCCGAGGGTCGCAGGTTCAAACTGACTGGGATAGATGAATTTTCATAATTAAAATATCCTAGGGACAAGTACTCAGAGAGGGTCTTTAAGCCGAGGTCCTAGTCTGAAGATTTTCGGTCTCGTAAAAGAACCTCGAGCCTAAATTATACCCTTTGAGCAAAATTTAATCAGTTTTTCCCATAACTTATATCTTATTTCCTACTAGATTTCTCTTTGAAGCGATGAGCTAACCAGTTATTACTCGCTGATATTTATAGGGAAATAGGAGTACCTAAATTAGTTTGGATAAATACCTCTGCAAAGAATCAACATTGCCTCGTATGTGTATATATATATGTGTATAAACATATATATATATATATATACACACACACACGAGGCAATGTTGATTCCTTGCAGAGGTATTTATCCAAACTAATTTAGGTATATATATATATATATATATATATATATATATATATATATATACACACACGAGGCAATGTTGATTCCTTGCAGAGGTATTTATCCAAACTAATTTAGGTACTCCTATTTCCCTATAAATATCAGCGAGTAATATGTGTGTGTGTGTGTGTGTGTGTGTGTGTGTGATATCGGCAAGACCAACCTTCGCAATCAATTGCCAAACATGTTTATAAGAAATGAACGTACGCCAACTTCCCTCTTCCTAACCTAACAAAATAAATTACATGCATATTATTAGCCTCGTGGCTAGTAGTCAGCGTTTCTGACTCCTATTCGATTCTCGGTCAAACCACAGGAATTTTTCCTTAAAGGGAATTATTCCTGTGGTTGCCCATGGTCTGGAATTTATCGGGGCAACGTAACTCCGCCTTCTAGGCGCCCCAACTTCAGAAGTGGGTTACAATTACGCCAATGCCAGGAGAGAAACCAGAAATGTTGAAATGTCAACCTGGAGCATCGATCGAATAAAAAAAATTATTAATCTTGTGTATACTAATTTGTCCCATCGGAACCTAAGAGAATTAAGTTAATTAAGTTAATTTCTTGAAATATGGGTTGGAATTAATTGCGGATGTTTGTCACACCAATTTCACATATAGGCCTATATTCTGACAACTAGTGATAGTTATATTAAACATTCGCGCATACGCACTGCGATTGGGTAGAACTTTATTGATATATAAATAACACAATTTGTGTACACAAATAAATATTTAATATTTTTTTCCCCCAAATGCCCCAGGTTTGTCTTTCGACATTCCTGGTTTCTCTCCTGGCATGGCGTACTTGTAACCCACTTCTGAGGTTGGGGCGCCTGGAAGGCGGGGTTACGTTGCCCCGATGATATGATGGGTGATGATGATGATGATAATGGTACGCCAGGAGAATCCCTAATCCTAAGCTTAACCTAAGATGAACATGAATGATGGTCATATGATTTCGGGGACCGTTTGGGCCTTTTAAGTTTTCCTGACATTTGTCTTACAGGTGAGGAAAAACCCCGATAAAAACCTCACCCAGAAAAACTGTCCCGACCGGGGATCGAACCCGGGCCCGCTGCGTGATAAGGCAGCACGCTACCTCGAGACCACAGCGGTGGACTATTTAATAATTGTAAAATATGTTTAAGAGTCGTTGCATGTTTAAAATAATACAAAATGTTGTTATAAATAGTAAAAGTATGTAGTGCAACAATGGCATAAGAATGTTGTATGGAAAAACATAAACCGTCACTCTCTAAAGTTCAGTCACTTAATTTTTTTCTGCCTCTGATTCAGTTGGGATTAGTGAGAGACAAAAATAGAGGGCTCTTGCGGACACCCAGTAAATGAAGGTGTTATTTATGTGCTATTTGCTAACCTCTTACATATGAGTTGCCGTCTCCGTAGACGCGTGTATAGCGTGCGCGGCTCCCCGGACTGAAATCCAGGTTCGAATCCTGGCGGTTCTAGATGTATATTGGGGTAGTGGCCCATACCAAGATTTTTCGGGGTTTTCTCGGAATTATCCCGTTTCCCGAATTTCATCCCATGTCATCCCTCCCCCTCATGTCATTTCATTTCTCATTCATTCATTATATATCACCCTTCATCTCATCTCATGTTAGGGAAAATGGTTTGGTTGTCAATCCATAGATGTTGAAAATATGTCGTTGCGGGGATATGGTGGGGATGGGCACCAAGGTGTTGCCTCATGATTCCAAGTCTGAACAATAAAAAAAGGGCAGAAATGGCCAAAGTAGAGTTGAGTCCTCTCTCGCGACCACGCTACAATACAAAATGGCGGTATGGGTCATGACTGTCGAGGGTATAATTACATAGTGTTCTGACCAAGAGCAGGCCTTTCACTGCAAACTCAGCATTCTCCACTCTTTCCTTAACTCAGCTTTCCTTTTTGTATCCACATACAAATAATTTATTTTATTATTGTCTATCATTTGATGTTTTTTTCTGCCTCTAACTTTCTTTCCGTTGACCATTCCTTCCAGGGCATCCGCCAGTAAGCAGTTTCTTTTTAGCCAGTGGCCAATCCAGTTTCTTTTCCTCTTCTTTATGAGTTCCAGCATTGTGCTTATTCCACCCACTCTGTCCAGCACATCTTAATTTTTTTTTTATTTTGTCTGTCCATTTTATACGTTCCATCCTTCTCCATATCCACATCTCAAAAGCTTCCAGTCGCTTTCGCTCATTCCGTCGTAATGTCCAAGTCTCTGCACCATATAATGCTACACTTCACACAAACCACTTCACTAGCCTCTTCCGTAATTCTTTGTCAAAGGTCCGCAGAAAATACTTCTCTTGTTGTTAAAAACTTCTTCTGCCATTGCTTGGTATGTCAGATCTAAAAGACAACCTACATCATACATAAAACTGTACACTAGACTTCCATTCTATTAATCCATAATATACTGGAATAGTGTAATACATCTTTTAGGTCGCGGTGCTCAGGCAGTCTGCCCTCCCAATCTGAATACAGAACTAAATAACTAATTATGAGTAAATTAGTAAACTGAATTAGATTTTACAACTCATCTCATGATTGTAGATTTATTGAATACTACTTCCGATACATCTACGTATAAATCTCAATTCCATCTAACTTAGTGGCAATTGAGAATGATACGTAGATGTATCGAAACTGGTATTCAAGAAATCTAAAATATTATGAGGTGAGTTATCGAAGCTAACTCCATTAATTAAAATAAACCTCTTAGTGCAATTTTTAAAAATAAATAAATATCCTCAACTCGTGTCCGACTCAGGGTCGGATCAAATAATGAGATGAGATGAAGTACTTATATTTTTAGAGGTCTGTGAACGACAAGGGTGCCGGCCGACCATTCCTGATGAACCATCAAGGGGCGGATGAATTAAATGAAACGAAATGGATGAGATGCATATGGAGAAATGGTAGGGGAAAACGGGAAAAACCCCGAGAAAACCTGACTAACCTCCGTTTCGTACACCACAAAACCCAAATGGAGCTACCGAGACTCGATCTCGAGACCCCAGCGGTGAGAGGCGAGTGTCTAACTGCTTACACCACAGAGCCGCAACTTTCTTTAAATATGAATGGCTATTTTTCTCATAGACCGATAAAATTGCCTCTTCCTGTTGATAAAATTGCATCTTCCTGTTGATAAAAAAGCTTCTTCCTGTTGATAAAATTGCCTCTTCCTGTTGATAAAATTGCCTCTTCCTGTTGATAAAAATGCCTTTTCCCGTTCGTAATGAGATATATCTACGCAAATTAACTTATTTTACAAGGATATCGATTCAACAATGTACTACCTATATGTTATAGCAAGAAATTCCGAAAGAAAATAACTTAAAAATTACCAGATAAAAGAAAGGTAAGTTGTGTTGCTCTAAAAAATATTAAATGTTGTATAATGAATCTGCATTATTGTTAGTAATTATTTCTCATGCAATCATCTGTTATTAATTTTTCCCAAGCCCAAAGAGATTTAACAGTAAATATATGTTATTTATAATTATACAGCCGACTTAGAAATCGCCCGGAAGTCAGATCGGAATACATAACCCCACATTTGGTAAATATTAAACATTATAATTATTTTAGCTTCTGATGTTGCATTATTCGCTAAATAGTCACTCCAAATTCAACGCGAGGCTGAGTTTTTCATTAGACAAAATCATTCGCGACTTTGTCGCTCGTGATTTTTTCAGAAAAACACAATCTCTGTTGATAATTATGAATTGTTTAATAACACTGAGCAACAAAAAATACACTTTTTCTTTTTGTTTCAGAAAGAAAAATATGTGATTCTGATAGTATTTTTCTCCTGAATTCAAATATGATATCGGGTTTTCTCCATCACGCAAGGTTTTCGAGAGACAGGCATTTATAATTTCAAACACTTTAATATTTTCTACACTTTAATATTTTCTACATTCGTAACTACACAATATCCAAACATTCGGACTCGCCTAGAAAGTAAGAAATTACGATTTTCTGCTATATTTTGCCTGTGGAGCATCCCTCTTGATGGTCCAACAATAATCGGTCAGCATATTAGGATTCCATTTGCCTTGATATCTCTTTTCCATATGTGAAATCATTTGAGTTAGCTCATTTTGTTTTATTTTACAATGGACAAATGGACGAAAAAACGCTTATTAAAAATAATTATTTAAATCCATTAATTGAAATTGAAATAAAAAAAAAACTGTGGGTGATGGAGAAATTCCGAATACATATTTGAAAACACCATAAAAAACTGCACTAAATACAACTATTGGTAGTCATGAGATAAAAATCATGTTGACCAGTTTTATTATGTTTTAGTGATGATCCGATGTTTTGCGTGTCATGCTAGTGGGTTGGGTGAGTGGGAGGCATCAAGTTGTTACAAAGCTCTGCTGAAACCACGTTTCCGTTTATAAACAGAGGCGGAGTTTGATCAGTGTCTCATATCATGTTTGTTAACCTTCCCATAAACATCCCCCTCTCTTTACCTTATTTTAACCTCTCTCTTTAATAGATGTCCCACGAAACACGAGTCATACAGATATACGACCTGTCGGGAGAGAATTTTATACTCTGGATCGCACACATGCTTTTTAGAGCACTCAAGGACATGAAGGGCTTCCCTGGAGGAGTGATCAGCTCAATGTTTAGGGCTACTTCCGAGATAACACGAACATTTAAGACAAATGACACTATTCATTCATACAGAAGAAGGCGACTGTGGTATGTATAATTATGATGGCCACATGGTGCTTGGGATCTATTTGGGCCTTAAATTTTCCTGGCATTTGTCTTATAGGTGAAGAAAAGTCCCTGACCCGAAAACTTGTCCCCACCGGGGATCGTAACTAGGTACTCCACGTCTGATAAGCGAACCGCCAACCATTGGATGCCGAAATCTACCTGAAAATTAAAAAAATATATATAAAATTGATTCCTGAGATGTCAATCGTTTATCAACCAAGTTTTTAAACCATCAAAAGTGCAGAGACACACAAGAATGAAAATCTATAAAGTTCTCGCTAGACCCATAATCTGTTATGGCAGTGAAGCTTGGACCATGAGAACTCAGGATGATCGTCATATTACAGCCACGGAGATGAAATTTCTGCGACGAACTGCAGGTTATAGCCTTCTAGACCACCAAAGAAATTCAACAATAGCCAGAGAGTTAAACATCGTACCTATATCTGAATACCTCCAAGAATATAGAAACAATTGGCTAGCCCATATTCAGCGCATGGATCGTCACAGAATACCAAAACAAATTCTTCACTACATTCCTCGAGGCAGAAGATATGTGGGTCGACCTTTTCGGAGATGGCGGGAGACCGTAACGGGCCACTGGGCCTAATACTTGAAAGGCAGATGATGATGATGATGATGATGATGATGATGTCGTCAATCGTCCTCATCTTTATAATGCTGTAAAATTACAAGGAGGCATATCGGAACATGTTATAAAGTTCTGCTTGTATATTGGTACCACTGTATGTCATAGACTGTCAAACTTTACCATCTTTCAGAAACAAATTGAAAATAAAATTATTTACAGAAACAACTCACTAATATTACTTTTTTAACAATTGATAATTTGTTTTTTCATTATTTAATAAAAATAAGATGTTAATTATATAATTTTTACCTGGTAAATCAGTCGTCCTCAACTAAATTATTAAACTTCTTCAAGTTATTCTAATATGGAGACCTTTCGAAAACAATGTTTCATCTTCTGTGTTTTAACTGGAACTGATAGTGTTGTTGGTGTAATAACGCAGAAGATGAAACATTGTTTTCGAAAGGCCTCCATATTAGAATAACTTGAAGTTTATTAATTTAGTTGAGGACGACTGAATTACCAGGTAAAAATTATATAATTAACATCTTATTACATAACCTCAACGGTGCTTTAATATGAATTTCAAAAGTGTTGATTAATAAAAATAGTATTAAGATTTGTCAATATATTTACCTAATGCCTTATATATAAGCGATAGATTATTTCATTACATTTAATTACTTTATTTGTATTTTTTTTTCATTTCTTTTTGCGTATAATAGATTTGAGCTGTTATTCCTTTGTGTAACATATACATTCTTTCATTAGTTTAATGTTAATTGTATTTAATTTTATTGTATTATTAGACATTATTTTCATTATTGTTCAGTTTGACAGATAATTAATTGTTTAGTATGTACTATTATTGTATTTTTTTGTATTTAAAATATGTAACATAATTTGTTTGTCCTGAGTGGAAGAGAAGGCCACATAGCCTTAACTCCATCATGCTAAATATATCTATAAATCTATTCTATTCTATTCAAATTTATAAGCAGAAGATGGAACATATGTTCCGAAAGGCCTTCTTGATATTTTATACCATTACAATGTTGAGGAAGACTGACATCTCAGGAACCAATATATTTTTGTAATTTTTTCATAGAGACCTTAACGGTGTTTCATAATGAAAATCGGCACCAATACAGCTCTAGAAACACACACAACATCAGCTGGAGAGGAACTACAAGCGGCATGCCGTAGAGCCTGGCTGTACATCGGACGCCTTCACCAAAACACGACCCGTGAGAAGGTAGAAAAACACCTGAGAAGACTGGAGGTCACAGAAATCCTGGAATGCGAAGAAATCCAATCGAGAGGTTCCTTGAAAGCATTCAAAGTAGGAATACCACTCAAGGACCTACAGAAAATCACCAGCCCAGAATCATGGCCGGAGGGGGTAGTAGTCAGACGTTATCGTCTTTTTCGCTCCCAAAGGCAGGGGGCAACACTACCACAGTAATGGTACCAAAAGTGACGTCATGAAAATAATGTTGTGGAATGTAGAAGGGCTGAAATCTGTTATTGACATGACCCCCCTTTGTATACTCCAAGAGAATGACATTTTATTCTTCACAGAAACACTCAGCACAGAAGACATAAACATAACTAGTTTCTACGGAATCCATTCCCCAGCTAAGAAAGGAGAAAGAGGACGACCTTCAGGGGGTCTAAGCTGCTACATAAAACCCCACCTGCAACCCCTCAGAGTAACCGATTGTACAGACAGCACTCTTACGATAGTCACTAGAAGAGCGAACATCGTTGGCGCATACTTCACTCCTAACACCGAACCCGAGGTCATCATCGATGAATTAGGAAGGGCACTAGAAAAACACAGAAGATAGCAAACCTACTTTCCTGGTAGGCGATCTTAACTGTAGAATAGACAAATGGGACACAAAAACACAAGCGGTTACCGACTTTCTTTTGGACTACGGGCTAATCCTGTTAAACCAGGAAAAGGATTACACATATGTGGCACCAAACGGGAGGAGCACAATCGACCTGGTCTTCACGAACGGTCGAGGTGACGCTGAGGTGAATGTGGAAACTGTCACAATTAGGAAACACCTCCCTGTTATAACAAAATTCCATGCCAGTGCAGGAACACAAGAACCATTAGGCACATATTTCAAACCGTCAATTTCAAGATACATAGACGAAGAAAGATGGGAAACAAACAAAGCAGAGCTACCGAAAATAGTGGACATGATGAGGCAGGGGAACTTAGACGAGGCAACTGCTGCTCTGAATGACATAATAACACACTCCACCAGAGAACTGCCCAGATCGAAACGCACCGCGAAGCCATGGTTCGACGGAGATTGTTACGTAATGAGGCAAAGGACACTACAACTCCTCCATGCTGCTAGGGAACACGGAGGTGATGCACTGACAGAGTACGCCGTAGAGCGTGGGAAATACAAATGCCTACTGAAGGAAAAGAAATTAACATACGACCTCCTTGTAGAACAGGAACTAATTGCTGAGGCGGAAATGAAACCTTACAAAATCCTAAGGTCCTCGAAGAAGAACAGATCGAGCCCCCTCGTAAACATGGAGCGATGGGAATTGCACTTCAGCAACCTCCTGGGAGAAAGGAACAAAATGTCCAACTCCTTCTCACTACATGCGGAACGCAATCAAACCTCGACCCCCATCACAACAGAAGAAGTCACTCAACTAATCATGAACGGAAAGAACAACAAAGCGGCCGGCCCAGATGGAATATTTGCTGAACACCTGAAAGACACAGTCCGAGACCTGGCGGAACCGCTAGCGTGTCTTTTCAGAGAATGTTTCAAGAATAATTCAATCCCAAAACAGTGGAGGAGCACACTGATAACTGTGCTATACAAAGGCAAAGGACGAAAGGACGATCCAAATTCATATAGGGGAATAGCTCTGGAAAACGTCATGTTTAAACTTTTCAGCAGACTTCTACTGAGGCGAATTGAACCAAGATTACGTGCTATCATACCAATGAATCAATATGGCTTCACCCCGGGCAGATCAACGCTACACGCTGTACACGAAACTATAAAAGAAATAACAACTACCTTGGCGCAACCCACCACCCCTCTGTACGCAATCTTCATAGATTACGCTAAAGCCTTCGATAGCATCAACAGGAATATACTCATTCAAAAGCTAGAAAGCGTACTAGGTAGGACTAGCAATGAACTACAAATAATCGCGTCTGTGCTAACCGCAAACTCTGTGGCTATACACGACGGCATAACTACGTCGAAAAATATCATCCAGACAAGAGGGGTACTACAAGGAGACGTCATGACGGCGGACATCGGTCAGGTGATAGACACAATGAACGTCAAACTCCTTATGTATGCAGATGACATGGCTATCCTCTCCAGGAGCCTAGAAGACCTACAAGCAGCCATGGAGAAGATCAGGAAATGGGCACTAGAAAATTCAATGGTAATAAATAGCTCAAAGACCAAAGCTATGAAATTTAGGAGAGGAGGAAAACTATCCAAGAGAGATCACCTCACATGCGACGGGTCAACTCTAGAATTCGTTAGCAGCTTCAAATACCTAGGAATAACATTACAGACCACCGGAACAGTATTCTCGATGCATATACAAGAGCGTGCTACAGCTGCCACAAAAGCCATTTATGACATTCCAAAGTTACGAAACCTATCCCTACCAACGGCAATAGCATTATTCAACATCAAAGTTATGCCGGTTGCCACTTACGGAATCCAGCTAATATGGACATATCTCACAGCCAAAAATTTCATGAAACTTGAAAGCATAAAAGCGAGATTCCTAAAACGGGCTCTTTCAATTTCAAAATTCACAAGACATAGCTATGCCTACATAATAGCAAAGGAGTCTTACTTCATAGAAGATATCCGAAAACACTTCGATCTACCAGAAACGCAGGCATACAAAACAGCAATCGAGGAGAGACAGAGAAAAGCCAGAGAGATTCCGAACGAAATCACGGAAACGGAAGCATTAAACACAGACGAATGGAAAGGACCAAATTTTCGGCTTCGCCACTTATACACACGCTTCGCCGCTCACGGCTTCCATGGCAAAATATGTCATAAACAAAGTTACCATGAACCTGAGGAGTCCTGCATCTGTAAACTCTGTAGCAAACAGTGCCCAAAGTATCACTTAGTGAAGTGCGACAACAGAACCAAAACAATTCACGAATTAATAGCAAAATCGTAAAACCATGTATGTAATATAAGTGTACACATTGTGTTTAATAAATATATAATAATGAATGTTAAAAAGTATTGGCCTTGAAATTTCTACCTGAGAAGCGTTGTAAGTCGGCCGCGGTGGACTAGTGGTTATGCTCCTTGCCTCTGGTCCCGAGGGTCGCGGGTTCAAACCCGGCCGTGGTCGATGGACTTTTTAGGATGGAAAAATCCAAGGAGCAACTCCTCCGGGAGGAACATTAAGCCGTGGGTCACGAGTCTGAAGATTTTCAGGCTCGTAAAAAATCCTTCAGCCTGAATGAAAGGCCTCTAAGCAAAATTTACCGAATTTTCCCGTCCTAGTACTACCTTGGTGTCCTAGATGTCAGTATGAGGCGGAACGCTGACCACGTACCACTAAAAAATACATCTATACGAAAACAAGTGTAACTAAATTAGTATGGTTCAAATTCTTCCCTCTAGGGGGAGAGCGCCTAAATCTCTGTAAAGGGAAAACATGGGATTACAATACAATGCAATAGAAGCGTTGTAATGTATCAAGACCGTGTCAAAAAATTCTACCGTTTTTAACTGAAAGATACAGAAATTGAAGCCAGAATCCAGCAATGACAACTCACTGTACGGAGCAAATGGACTCCCTACATGAATAAGAGCGGAGTAGAGTGAGGAGGGACGTGGCGTGGACAACAGATCTTAAGGTACGTACACACCTGCGCGCCGCAAACACGAACGGCGCGCGCGCCGCACCATGTTCGTCAGATTTGGACGGGGTTTTAAGGTGCGCGCGAACGGCGCGCGCGTCTCTCACCACGATCCACTCATTGTCGGTTTTTTCCACGAACACTTTGATGGTTCGCTGTTTAGATTTGGACGGGTACCTGAGAGGTTCGTTGCTTTCGGTGCGCACCTATTATTTGAGTATGGAGTGGTCAGAGGAAAACGTGTTAAAACTTGTTGACATTTATAGAAGCAAGCAATTATTGTGGGATCCACAACATAAGGATCATTTTAAAAAATCATTGAAAGGAGATGCCTGTTTTTTTTTCAATGATATGTGTTTTTTTTCGTGTGTATTGTAATTGTATAAATAAATTAGAATTATTTAGAAAACATTATTTATTTAAGACGTTCATTTCATAATATTATGTATGAAGTATCACAAAACAATACAATATATAAACACATTTATTGCTAATTATTTATTTATCTCTTCAAAGACTCCAAAGAGCAAGACTGCTCATGTTAAGGGGCAATATACAAAAAATAATGGCCATAAAACAATTAACAATAAAAACAAGAAAACAAATTCAGGCATAAGTTTAAGTAATACAAACTACTATAGATGCACAATATATATACACATATAAATACAATATTTAAACAGGATAATATTAATAATAATAAAATTAACAAAATTAACTAAGAAAGCAATGAGAAAAAACTTTTTTAATACAATTAGAAAAATGTTTAACATTCGTGAAATGTTATTATTCAATAGGTAAGTAGTTATTTTAATGGTTGATTAATGCATAACGAATCCCTTTTATACCTTTTTTTTAGAAACTAGTATCTTTGTGCAATAAAGTACAACCTCTAGTATAATAATCATGTACATTTTTATTAAAAATTAAGGCCATGTTATGGTGAGATAGATTCTTAATAATTTTAAACATATATATACAAATCATGTCCACCGCTGTAGTCTCGAGGTAGCGTGCTGCCTTGTCACGCAGCGGGGCCCGGGTTCAATCCCCGGTCGGGGCAGTTTTTCTGGGTGAGGTTTTTATCGGGGTTTTTCCTCACCTGTAAGACAAATGTCAGGAAAACTTTAAGGCCCAAACGGTCCCCGAAATCATATGGCCATCATCATCATCCTTATCATTATCATATCATCATCTCATCATCCTTCACCGGTGTGGAAAGCAACGGGAAGCTACCACACCTACACAATTCCCTAGTAAAGCTGCAAGCATAGCATGAAAATGCTATGATTTCAGTGAAGGACCTGCCTTCGGGCAGAATTACTATGGATGGATATACAAATCATATATTATTTTAAATTCCTTTATTGCTATAATATTTGAAAAAGTATAAATAAAGTTATAAGATGTAATAAGTAATAAGCGTGACCGACGTCCCGATTTTGGCGGGACAGTCCCGATTTTTAACAATTTGTCCCGCGTCCCGCGGCATTTAAAAAAAATGTCCCTATTTTTGGGAAAGAATGCAGGACAAGCGGGAGAACGGAAAGGGAATAGACATCGTTGGTTACACCTGCTCTGCAAAATGTCTACTGAAGGTTTGTGGGTTTCCTATGGATCGCAGGAGGTTCGTTGAAATTAATAATTTCGACGAACATAACACGCGCCGCGCGCGCGCGGCGCGCATATGTGTACGTACCTTTAGAAGTGTACGTACATAAAGCAGTGTAGAACAAGGGTTATCCTACCCACCAATTGAGCAATTGTATTATTACCCATCCAAGTGTTTTGTGCAGGCGGAAAATATGTTAACTAACAAACTGTCTTTCTCTTTCTATTCCTTACTATGTTGCCACTTCCTGTCTTTTGTATTATGTTGTTTGATTGGCAGGTAGAGAGCTGACAAATACTATGTATTTTAATGATCCGTCGTTCTGCGCGGTCAGTGACAGAATGACTATTTAACTTTCACAGGGAAAGAACACTATGAGGTTTAATTTAATAATTAAATTAATGTTTTTATTACCTCACCTCATATCCTTTTTCTTCTATACTGCAGTTTCGGAGCTTATCTCCATCGTCAGTAGCCTCTGGTCGACCGGTGTTATGTCGTTTCTTGGCGGTTTCCTTCTTACTTCTATCGGTGGACCGATGAACCTCTGGATCAGGTCAAAATTTGCGGGAGTTTCAAAATTCATGAGTTTGTCTTTTTTGTTTTTTTGGATATGGATTTTTTCCCAGACTGTGAGTTCCTTTAGTTTATCTGTTTGTTTGATTAGGCTAGCTTATGTATCAATTAAATATTTTTCAGACCAAGCTGGGAAAAAATCCATATCCAAAAAAGACAAACTCATGAATTTTGAAACTCCCGCAAATTTTGACCTGATCCAGAGGTTCATCGGTCCACCGATAGAAGTAAGAAGGAAACCGCCAAGAAACGACATAACACCGGTCGACCAGAGGCTACTGACGATGGAGATAAGCTCCGAAACTGCAGTATAGAAGAAAAAGGATATGAGGTGAGGTAATAAAAACATTAATTTAATTACAGAATGACTAACTTGACAACCCTGTTACTTTTGGGGTTACGTCTAGGAATGAGCTGTCCCTTCCATGCCCTTCTCATTACATGTTGCCACTTGTGATTTATTGTCAGGCTGGTAACAGAGAGACGACAGATACTGCGATTTTAAATGATCCGACCGCTTGAGCGTTCCGTGCTTAAATGACCAACTTGACAACCATGTTAAGAATTTTCACATGTGTTTAGAGATTCTCCTCCCACATTTGAAGTTGAAAATGTTCAATACGTGATCGGATGTACATTTTTCTCCTATATCCCTTCCACAGATTCAGTACATCGGCGAGACTAGCGCTAAAACTCTTCCCCTCCGCCCGTGAACAGTTAACTTGGATGTGTAATACTTCCCTGTAGCTTAAATGAGATATATAGCGCTTAGTTGCTGTTTATTTTTGGACACGACTTTTCTACATCACAACGCTGCTCTGGAAGAGATTTAAAGGTAAGTTTCGGTATGCAGAGTTGTCAGTTCCCCTTTGAGTCAACGTCGTTACTGCTGTTCCATAGAAGTAGACCTTCCCACGAACATAAAAAATGTAAGTAAAACAGTCAATTTCCACATGGTTCCAAACTTTGTAGCCACTCTGTAGATCAACAAGAAATAAGATAGCACAGCAATTAAAATTATATATTACAGTATCGTTAATAGGAGCATCATGATATAATTTACTAAACAATTAATGAAGTTAAGGTCTGTGGTTAATTTTGTGTTCTAGGGTTCTTCATTAAAGTAGCTTACTTCGCTTAATTGAACTATAATGGTCTGAACCATTATGAGTGGAATTTAGTTTTGAAGGCGGTCATCATAATTTAATTCTCACGTAATTAACTAGGAATATAATACATCCCTATCCTGAGCTAATCTTTTCCGATCATTCCCTTTATAATCTACTGCTCTCAAATCATGGTTAATGTTATTCTCCCACCTCATTCTTGGTCTACCAACTGGGCGTTTTCCCTGTGGCTTTCCTACGAGAAGCTTCCATGCAAGTCTTTCATTCCCCATACGTGCAACATGTCCTGCCCATCGCAGTCTACGAGACTTAACTGTTCTTATTATATCTGGCTTCCTATAAAGACCATGTAGTTCATTGTTATGTAGTCTTCTGCATTCACCTGTCTGTTCGTCTCTCTTTGGTCCAAAATTTTTTCTAAGAATTTTATTCTCAAATACTCGTAATCTCCTTTCCTCCCTTAAAGTAAGAGTCTATGTTTCACATCCATATAATATAACTGGTAGAATAATAGTTTTATATATTTTCAGTTTAACGTCTTTGATAGTAGTTGGAACCTTAAGAGTCTCTGCAATGCATAATAGCACGCATTTCCAGAATTGAGCCTATGTTTAATTTCCGTGTGCATCTCATTCCTATTTGTGATTATTGTTCCTAGGTATTTGAATTCAGCCATTTCCTCAAAATTTCCCTCATTTCTCATTAGCTGTCCATTTTCATTACATAATGTATTTCTATGTGTGACTATATATTTAGTTTTATTGAAATTTACTTCCAGTCCCAGAACTTTTTATAAGTATAAATAATTACTGAAATTAGTCAATTTTCTCGGAGCGGTACTTAAATGTTGATTTCCGCTGTAACTTTGATGTTAACGAAATATTTTTAAGTTGCTGAGTTGTTGATCGATCGAAACTTTTTAGAGATTGAGGAAGAACAGTATAATTATATTTCTTTTAGTCTTTTTGGATCACATGATCATCTGTGCTAACGCTTCCCCACTACGTACTCACATATCATACATATTATTTGATTGGATGAGGGCCTAACACAAATACACCCTTCTTACTTACTTCCTCCAAATTTGTGGGAGTGTTTTATTTAACTTAAAGGGTTAGCATATTTAGCCTGTTTGCTATCCCATAGGTATTTCACCACTTCCTTTGAATAGCCAATGGTTATTCTTAAAATAAATATTTAAATTACTCACTTATTTCAAGTCTCTTCAAACGCTATGTAGTCTAACAGTATACCGCTTGGGCGATCTGGACACTAATTGCTAGAAAAAAACTACCATACATGATAACCCTCTAATGTCACCCCTTCACCATCTCTTCTGTATTTAGATGTATTTTTAAACATATACAGGGTGAAAATTATTTAAACCGACAAACTCTGGGAGGTTGTAGGGGACACCAAAACAAATATTTTTCTCTAATGTCATTTTTTCCTATGAGAATTATTTAAACTGGTAGAGGAAGATTTCTCTAGCGGAAAATTAATTAAACCAACAAACACTTTTGCATTTTTTATTGCCAAACGACAACACATTAACACAACGCAATTAATTAAATTATAGTAGAGGTTCAAAAATGCCTCCATTGACATGTAAACAAAGGTTACACCGGCGGATCATGTTCTGTCGAACACGGGCAAAAACTCCAGGAGTATCGTTAATTGCTCCTGCTGCTGCTACTATCCGGACAACCAGATCCTTTTCTGATGCAACAGGAGTTGTCTAAACAAGGTTGCGCATCTCTCCCCACACAAAAAATCCAAAGAGGTCATATCTGGAGATCGAGCAGGCCAATGTACAGGACCACCTCTGCCAATCAACTTTTCTGAAAACCGTTGGTTCACACGACGACTGAAATGTGCCGGCGCCCCGTCATGTTGGAACTACATGCGTTGTCTTGTAGGAAGCGGGACGTCTTCCAGCAATTCTGGCAATGCTCTGGCGAGAAAATTGTAATAGTGCCTGCCATTTAATGGCCTAGGTAGGAGATATGTCCCAACTGAACAGTCCCCAACAACACTGGCCCACACATATCAGTGTACTCACTCCAGGTGTATCGCTCCATTAGTAAACATATACAATTCACTACTACACTGGTGGACAAAACAATTCCTACCACCAACAGCAGTTGCAGTCATGACAACTGAAGAGCGTAATACGCCCTCTACCCGTTTAAATAATCCTCATAGGAAACAATGGCATTAGGGAAAAACATTTGTTTTGGTGTCCCCTATAACCTCCCAGAGTTTGTCGGTTTAAATAATTTTCACTCTGTATATTGGAATCTAATATGTACCCTTTCGAGTACAGTATATTAATTATGTTTTCTCATTGTGGATTGAAATTTATTACTCTACTTTACCTACACTTTTTATAATATTCTATTGACTATTTAACTCATGCCCCAAATTGTAGTCAATGACCAATCACGTTTCAATGAATTTTCTTTTACAACCAATGACAGTCGTGTTTCACCTCGCTCTTTATCGATTTCTCTTTATCAGCTCCTGCTTTTGTGATAAAGAAAGCTCCTTCTTTTTAATATTCTCCAACAAATAAATTTAATATAGCAAATAATGAATTCAGATTCCTTGATTTTACTGAGTTGTTTACTAAAAAAAGTAAATTAATAATCTATAATGTTGATTATAGGCCTAATATAGGCTACAGTTTGACGTGTTTAATTATTTCTCCACTAGGGTGCATTCTTATAATATTGCGATCCTATTTGCCAATAAATAAATACATAAATATAATCAAGTTGCAGTGAATATACATAACCTCACAATTCTGATTTGTTTTCAAACATCGCCGTTTACGTTAAATACTTACTCTTACTCACTGGCACTATCGAACCCGTAGGTTCATGGACGCGCGGACATAAGCTCTCCATACATCCCTATCCTGAGCTAATGCTTTCCAATCATTCCCTGTATAATCTACTTCCCTCAAATCATAGTTAATGTTATTCTCCCACCTCATTCTTGGTCTACCAACTGGGCGTTTTCCCTCTGGCTTTCCTACAAGAAGCTTCCATGCAAGTCTTTCATTCCCCATACGTGCAACATGTCCTGCCCATCGCAGTCTACAAGACTTAACTGTTCTTATTATATCTGGCTTCCTATAAAGACCATGTAGTTCATTGTTATGTAGTCTTCTCCATTCACCTGTCTGTTCATCTCTCTTTGGTCCAAAAAATTTCCTAAGTACTTTATTCTCAAATACCTGTAATCTCCTTTCCTCCCTTAAAGTAAGAGTCCATGTTTCGCACCCATATAATATAACTGGTAGAATAATAGTTTTATATATTTTCAGTTTAACATTTTTTGAAAGGAGTTGGGATGTCAAGAGAGTCTGCAATGCATAATAGCACGCATTTCCAGAATTGAGCCTATGTTTAATTTCTTTGTACACCTCATTCCTATTTGTGATTATTGTTCCTAGGTATTTGAATTCAGCCACTTCCTTAAATATATAAATATTTTAAAATATTGGTAACTGTATTTAAATAATGATTTGTGAGTAATTTATTACCATTTATAAGTCTTTTTTAAACTGATATGATTTCTTATTCGAACTCATGATACTATAAGCGTTATTTTGAGACTAAACACGGTTATGATCGCGTTAGATCTCACCAGTTTCATATTTCGATTAATTACTTATTAATCAGTAATTAATCTGGAACACAATATTAGTTTTAATATGCGAGTGCTGGTCCCGTCACATAAAACATTTGCGATTTTTAATTAAATCTGTACGTAGATTTTTATTAAAGGGGCAAGTCCGCTTTGACAGTGCCTCCACCACTTTAAAATTATGTAATATTGTTACTATTCAGGAATAATAATATGTTAATGTCGACAACCAACTTCCTTGGCCTCGGGCTAGTCCCATTAATTTCAACTGCGACTGCATTGAGTGACTGTGTGGAGGATTCCCTCTCTATCGAAATAACTAATGTCTTCCAAGTATTTGTTTTATTTACAATGAATTGTAGGTGTACCCTATGGTTTCTTAAGACACATAGGCTATTTGTAGATTTATTAAAAATGGTCATTACCAATACACCTTAGTCGAATCACTTATTTATTTGTTTATATTTTTTAATATATTTTGTTTGGCTTTTAATTTTCTTACCTAATAGACCACCAACCCTTCATGGTACCTTTACCTTGTCGTGGTGGAGTGGCTTCCGTGCTTAAATGACCCCGAGAGCTATGCCGGCGGTAGCATTGCTGTCGATAGTTTTACCCATGCCGGACAGGTCGAAGGTGATAAGCCAGACGAAAATAGTACCTGATTGAAAGAGTGACGATCTTTCACCGTAAAAATACAACCGTCAAGAAACGCGGGCATCGGTAAAAGTTTGGAAAGTTTATGCCCGCGCGGCCATGAACCTACGGGTTGGATAGTGCCAATGAGTTAGTTAATAGACCATGAAGCTTATTCATCACTTCTCTTTACTTGAATGTGATAACGAAACATGTCCTGCATATATTAACAGTACTTTTATACGTCAAAAGAACATTTCTATAAATTTTGTCTTGTAAAATCATAACCAATACCTGTACGCATTTATCTCTCCTTGTCTCTCTCTTTCTCTCTCTCTCTCTCTCTCTCTCTCTCTCTCTCTCTCTCTTTTCTTGTGAATATTCTGTATTAACCCTAGCATTACCAAGGTAATTTTTGTTACATATAATACCAATAGGGGGCCTCAGTGGTCCAGAAAGAAAATGACAATTTCATTTATCATAATGAGAGTTTATTTACTTCTGATGCCATTGAGAACCCTTAGAACTGCTTAGATATTATTTTTGTTTACTGGATAATAAAACATTACATTATAATAGGAACAAAATCGACTAATCATAAAATTCACTTTGCACATTTGTTCATAATTGTCTCTTATAAAAAAACTATTTAATTTCAGTCCACTAGATGAGGCAAACAGAATTTACTGTCTCTTTCTGAAACACATTTTTCACATAACACTGTCTTCTTGCTTTTCCCACAGATGTGTTTGCTGCACTGAGAGCAGGTAACAGTTGATTTTCCACAACTTCTTCTTCTTATTCTTCTACCTTTCATGTGATAGACATAGGGACCTGTTAAGGTCTCAATCCAAAGTTTGAAAGGTCTGCCCAAGGATCTATTATATGGTGGCTGATAATTTAAGATTTAACGTGGTATTCTTGTTCGGCTCATTCTTCTTACGTGAATTTTCCAGTTGTCTATATTTTTGTACATATTTCTTTGAGAATTCTTTGAGAATCTCAGAATTCCTTTTATGGTCTGTTCTTGAGTAACCTGCAGTATGTCTCATAAATTTTCCCAACTTAAATTCAAATAAATTAATTTTAATTAATTTCAATTATCAGATTCTATGATCACTCAATTGTAAATGCAGTGATGAACAATTACCTTTGATTTCAAGTTCATATATCAAAGGTCGTGGATACAACATATAAATGTTGAGTCAGTGGACCTACGAAGCCCCCCCCCCCCCCGTTGGTAACGCTAGGATTATTTGTTCCACTCTGATCATGACGCTCACATTGTGACCAACATAACACTTCAATGTACCGATTGTATATCACACACTTCATTTTATCGACGGATTAATGTATTTGGCGCCTGGTCTTAAAAAGAATGGCATCCTTCTGTTTTATTTATACTAGGGCATTCGATAAGTAGTGGCTTCTTCTTCTTCTTCTTCACGGTTTAGGCTTATTTACTAGCCTGTTTCGGCTCCAAATTGCTGCTCTCTCCATCTTTTATTTGGTCTTCCCAAACTTCTTCTTCCTCGTGATGAATAGCTGTATGCTGCTTTTGGTATTCTATTCTCAGTCATCCTTGCCAAGTGTTCTTTCCAGTTTGTTCTGTATTTCACTATTGTTGTGTTTAATTCCTCTACTTTTAGTTGTTCTCTTATTTCTGTGTTATGTTTTTTGGCTGTTCTTTGATGTCCTGCTATTGGTCTGAGGAATCTCATTTCAGCAGTTTGTATTCTGGCAGATTGTTGCATTGTCACTGTCAATGTGGCAACACTGCTGTAATATCACAAAACCATTCTATAGGTTACTTTTGACACTATGCACTTCATTTATACTCTCTTGACAAGTAAACTATACGTTGCGAAATCCTTGGAAGACGGAGAACTCCGTCTGCAGCACCATTTCATGATATATATTTTTTCTAAAGTATTTAGAGCTTTCTGGATATCAACTCTTGATTGAAATCGAAAGTATCGTAGAGGTTCTTTGATCTTTGAGAATAAGTTATAGTCACAAGGACTTATGTCTGGTGAATCTGGTGGATGTTCGAGTATTTCTCAATTCCACTTTCTACACAAATTCTACTGAACATATTTTTAGGGCGTTATTACTTACTTAATGTGAAAAACAGTAAATATATTTACATATTATTGTTATTTCGATATTTCAATATTACAGATTTACACAACAAAGACTGCTGAACAACATACAACAAGATTACAATGGTCAGCACTAAGATCGCTGATTTACAACAGGGTTGCAATTACTTATCGAGTACCCTAAGTATATATATATATATATATATGGTATGATAAGAAAAATAAATGCCTGGACGGGATTCGAACCCGGATCTCTGAGTCTGTACCTCAGCGTGATATCCATTACACTACCAGGCGAATCCAATTCAAACACTTATTTTTCTTATATATGTATTATACTCTCCATTATTACTAGATGTCGCGAGAACACTGTCTTCACTGCCATCTAGTAGCTGACTATATCAAGTAAGCAAATTAAAGAGAATATTTATTTTACTTTATAGCAGTGACGCTTTATCGATGTTATAATTAAATCTTTAACATTGAGCAATGCAAGCTTAATATGGTATGATAAGAAAATAAATGCCTGGACGGGATTCGAACCCGGATCTCTGAGTCTGTACCTCAGCGTGATATCCATTACACTACCAGGCGAATCCAATTCAAACACTTATTTTTCTTATATATGTATTATACTCTCCATTATTACTAGATGTCGCGAGAACACTGTCTTCACTGCCATCTAGTAGCTGACTATATCAAGTAAGCAAATAAAGAGAATATTTATTTTACTTTATAGCAGTGACGCTTTATCGATGTTATAATTAAATCTTTAACATTGAGCAATGCAAGCTTAATATGGTATGATAAGAAAATAAATGCCTGGACGGGATTCGAACCCGGATCTCTGAGTCTGTACCTCAGCGTGATATCCATTACACTACCAGGCGAATCCAATTCAAACACTTATTTTTCTTATATATGTATTATACTCTCCATTATTACTAGATGTCGCGAGAACACTGTCTTCACTGCCATCTAGTAGCTGACTATATCAAGTAAGCAAATTAAAGAGATATTTATTTTACTTTATAGCAGTGACGCTTTATCGATGTTATAATTAAATCTTTAACATTGAGCAATGCAAGCTTAATATGGTATGATAAGAAAAATAAATGCCTGGACGGGATTCGAACCCGGATCTCTGAGTCTGTACCTCAGCGTGATATCCATTACACTACCAGGCGAATCCAATTCAAACACTTATTTTTCTTATATATGTATTATACTCTCCATTATTACTAGATGTCGCGAGAACACTGTCTTCACTGCCATCTAGTAGCTGACTATATCAAGTAAGCAAATATATATATATATATATATATATAATTATTTTCCTACTCAGTTCTAAGTAAGATGCGTATCCCTATTTTTTTCTCTTTGTTTAATTTCACTTTTTTTTACACTTCACTGTCGAGATTCGCACAACCCACTATTCGTCGTCTGTCGGTATTCTGTTTCATACGCATTTTGAGTTGCTCGTTCTGACGGATTAGCACTTTTTTCTCCAGAAAAACTTAGTTTGAGTCATCTATATACTATCCCGAAAATTTGTGCCATTTCTACTATATAACCGCGGTGGTCTCGAGGTAGCGTGATGCATTGTCACGCAGCGGGCCTGGGTTGGATTCCCGGTCGGGACAGGCCCCTGGGTGAGGTTTTTTTTTCGGGGCTTTTCCTCACCTGTAAGACAAATGTCAGGAAGCTTAGGGCCCAACGGTCCCCGAAAATCATCCGGCTATCATCATCATGCTTATCATTATTATTGTCATCAACTCACCGGTGTGGAAAGCAACGGGAAGCTACCACACCTATAATTCCTTAGTAAAGCTGCAATGCATAGCATGAAAATGCTATGATTGCAGTGAAAGACCTGCCCTCCGGTAGAATTATTATAGACTAGAATATCCAATTCATGTTTTAAATTTTTTAAGAAGGGTTAATAAAATCGAAAAATCAACATAAAGATCTACTTGCAATAAAATTTAGTAAATCTTTTTATTAACGTCCGACTGACCTAAATGATTAGAGTGAATTGTTTTGGGTTAGCCTTTTTTCATTTAACAATGTATTATCAATGTTTAATTGTGTAAATGTTTAATAATTCCGAGGCATCCATGTTGAAAAATGTTGTAATAACAGTAGACAGGCGAACATTCATAAAAAATCATGGAATTATTTACGCAGACGAATTTAAAATACGCTGGAAGTAGCATTATTCAGATTATCCAATATCTCAAACCGGGGAAAAAAAAAATAATAATAATAAATAAATAAAATCTAGTCATCCGGACTATGACAAAACTTTATAGCTATATAAGCTCATCTGAAATTATATTTTTTTTGATAAACATTTGTAATTCAGTATATACATTGTTTTAAATCAGCTGAGCATTATATTCTATTGAAGTCCATCTTCCATACAAACTCATTACATTTAAGCGTAACATATAACCTAATTCATGGACACAGCAGAACCCCTGGGGATTATCTTTCTGCGTAAAACATTATTCTGAACATGTTATTTTGTATGTTATATACATTCACATAACATGCATAATGCATCAGTTTGTTGATTTCAACTGGTTGCATCTATATGCAGTAATATGCATCACTGAATTTCTAATACATTGCCATACTCAGTGGTTGCTGGGCAACTTTTACAATTTTAGGCCGTTTACTTGGACATTACGTTGAAATCATGATATAAATTGGGTCACATTTATGAATACGGTAGAAGAGACCATAAATATAAATTTAATACAAATATGGCACATGAAGCTGTAATAAAACGAGTGGGTAGAAGAAGTAATATTATTGAAAACATAAAAGAAGACTAAATATTTATTCAATGATAATAACATACCATTAATATGCATTTAATACAAATACAACATATGAAGCTGTATTAAAACGATTGAGTGGAAGAAGAAATAACTTAATATTGAAAACATAAAAGTAGAATAAATATTTATTCTATAATAATAATAATAATAATAATAATAATAATAATAATAATAATAATAATAAAGTGATCCCACAACAGGCCCGGAGGCCCTTGGGGTAGTAGGAGGTTAGGGCTCCCACTTTTTCTAGACAATCGGCACTTTATGTCAGCCGGGTTGTCAGCCCTGCGTGACGGCCGCCTTTACCCCCAGAATAAGCGTCTGGTACTCATTTCCGTTAGAGGCTGAGTCGACCCCAGGGCAATAGTGCCGCCAGAGGGTTTGGGTCAGTTTAAAAATCTGACCCCAACGGGACTTGAACCCTCGACCCTCCGGCTTGTAGCTCAGTGCCTTAACCACTACGCTACGGCGTGTAATAATATAATAATAATAATAATAATAATAATAATAATAATAATAATAATAATAATGATAATTGTATTGTATTGTAAGCCCACGTTTTTCCTTTATAGAGATTTAGGCGCTCTCCCCCTACAGGGAAGAATTTGAACCATATTAATTTTGTTACACTTGTTTTCGTATAGATGTCATTTTGAGTGGTCCGTGGTCAGCGTTCCGCCTCATACTGACATCTAGGAAACCAAGGTAGTACTAGGACGGGAAAATTCGGTAAATTTTGCTTAGAGGCCTTTTCATTCAGGCTTAAGAATTTTTTACGAGCCTGAAAATCTTCAGATTCGGGACCCACGGCTTAACGTCTCTCCCGGAGGACTTGCTCCTTGGATTTTTCCGTCCTAAAAATCTATCGACCCCGGCCGGGTTTGAACCCGCGATCCTTGGGACCAGAGGCAAGGAACATAGTAATAATAATAATAATAATAATAATAATAATAATAATAATAATAATAATAATAATAAACAATAATAATAATAATTTATTAAACTGGCGCACTGAAGCCCATAAGACCTTTTTTAACTCAACCAGTGAAAAATATTGGAACGTCTAATAACGACGTTCAAATTTCGCGGGCAAGGCGTGAATAGTGGTCTCGTATTGGTCGGAATAGATTTGCGATTGGAAAGACCCACGCAAACCACCGAAATGTCTGGGATTGTCATTCCAGAAGTCTCTAGAAACATATCCTTTCTCTTTCGGGATAGATCGGTGTCCAGAGGCTTCTGTGTTTCGAGGTTTCTCGAAGGTAAGCCTAGAAAGTTCCTCGCTGCCTATATAATATTTGGTTAGGTCGGAGCCACTTAGTTGTGAATTAGCAGTATTGCAGTGAGCAACGAGAGGACAAATTGCAGTGAGTGAACTCATATGAGACTGTAAAATAATTGTGTGCGAGTTAAACTTTTAATCAAGATTAATTGGTGTTACTAATTGTGATTAACAGTTTGCTGATCATTTGTATAGGACTTATTCATTTAATGCTTTCATGTGCATTTAGCATGTTACTTTATATATATATATAGGCCTAGTACAGCTTCATATATATATATATATATATATATACCTATATTTATTAATACAATGTAAACCACTCAGGGATGCGGGCTCAAACCTGGCCGAGGTCGATGTATTTTTAGGATGGGAAAATCCAAGGGACAAGTCATCCGTTAGGGACTTTAAGCCGTGGGTCCCGAGTCAGAAGATTTTCCGATTCCGATTGAGGGTTTTTCCACTTTTCAGCGGTTGCCCTTTTTACCAGCCGGCTGCTGGCCCTTCACATCCACATGTGTCAATCACAGAGGTAGATGATCAACAGCCAGTGTAGGGGTGACATGTGGTGAGCATGTCGAGTCCTCCAGCCGTTATAGCTGGTTCCTCAACCTGGAGCCGCTACTTATTGTAGCTGCCCAATTGCCTCACGATGCTGGGTGGGCACCGGTCCCATACTGGCCGAAATACCATGAGAAAATTTCTTCCCCCATGGAGACTCGAACCAGCGCAAGTCCCGTAGCTCTGCGCCAAGGCTTCCTACCTTAACCGCTCGGCTACGGCGCGGGATTTTCAAGCTCGTAAAAGAACCGCAAGCCTGAATGAAAAGGCCTCTGTGCAAAATTTAGCGACCGCTAACCATCCAAGTAATAGGCTACCTTAGATGCCCACTAAGGTATTTCACTGAGACGATATGCCGACCCCATATCACTCACTGACATCTATGTCGTTCTCTATGTTGTTAAATAAGTGTAACTAAATTAGCTTGGTTAAAACACTCCTACTAGAGAGCAACTCAATCCCCACACGGAAGTACGGGGTGTCTGATAGTACTATTCTTACCTTATCGATAGTAGTGTATTTTCAAAACGAAGTTGTCTGGACAAAGTTCCATAGAACAGTACACACATTTAACACACGCTACTTCACATTCTTCTGTTTTGCATTAGCTTTTTTTTTTAGATTAGATTACAAAAAGCGGGTTACTTTCAACTTCTTCAAGGTTATATTGTCGGCCTGCATGTACTAAGAATTATCTACAGTTATTAAAACACATAGGCCTAATGCGCAATATACAAATGAAATGGAAAACTACAAAATACATTAAAATACTGTTAATAACCTTGATTCATGTATTAACTTAAACATTCCATTCCTTTCCATTACCGCAGTTTAACCTCTCACATTGTAGTCTATGCATTTTTACGTGCCACACACTACCCGTGCCTTACAGTGCCACGATCTGTCGGGAGAGGGATTTTTAAATGGATCACTCACATACTTTTTTGACCACACAGAAAATGGAGTGCCTCCCCGAATGAGTGGACTTGAAAATATAAAATAATAATAATAATAATAATAATAATAATAATAATAATAATAATAATAATAATAATAATAATAATAATAATAATAATAATAATAATAATAATACTAATAATCTTGTAATCTTGTAAGCCCATGTTTCCCTTAACAAAGATTTAGGCGCTCTCCCCTACAGGGAAGAATTTGAACCATACTAATTTGGTTACACTTGTTTTCGTATAGATGTCACTTGAGTGGTCCGTGGTTAGCGTTCCGCCTCATACTGACATCTAGGAAACCAAAGTAGTACTAGGACGCGAAAATTCGGCAAATTTTGCTTAGAGGCCTTTCGTTCAGGCTTAAGGATCTTTTACGAGCCTGAAAATCTTCAGACTCGGGACCCACGGCTTAATGTCCCTCCCGGAGGACTCGCTCCTTGGATTTTTTCATCCTAAAAAATCCATCGACCCCTGCCGGGTTTGCACCCTCGACCCTCGGGACCAGAGGCAAGGAGCATAACCACTAGTCCACCGCGGCCGATATAATAATAATAATAATAATAATAATAATAATAATAATAATAATAATAATAATAATATAAAAAAAGTACGTTATACTGTTTAAGGAAGTGTTTAACAAGCTTCCTTTTGAACTATTTTTGAATCTTGAGTCCTTGATATACCCTCCATGGTATCTTTACCTTGTTGTGGCGGAGTGGCTTGCGTGCTTAAATGATCCTGAGAGCTATGCCGGTGGTAGAATTCCTGACGAAAGGGTTACCCATGCCGGACAGGCCGAAGGCGATGAACCAGAAGAAAAAAGCATTTTGGCCGAGAGAGTGACCATCTTTCACCTTAAAAATACAACCGTCAGGAAACGCAGACATGGGTTCCTCTGGGGTAAAAATATCCGGAGGTAAATTAGTTCCCATTCGATTATTCGGGCGGGGACTACTTCAGGGAAACCATGCCAAAGGCTCAAAAACATTAACTCAGCTTAGGGACGTATGGAGAGCTTATGTCCGTGCGGCCAGTGAGTTAGTTAGTCCTTGATATAAGATGGGAGGGAATTCTAGAGAGAGGTAACCCAAACAAGGATGGATGATGAATAGTGAGATTTTTGACGTAAAGTGTGGATATTAAAAAAAAGTGTAGTAATTTTGTTTAATAGTATAAAACTAATAATTTATCATAATAATAATGAATAGGTTTACATTGCATTATCATATATTCCTGTGACGAATGTTCTCTCTTTCATCTTCCCTGTCTTTCAATATCCTGCAGCCATGTGTACATCTCCTTCCCGCTGGAACCCATTCCAAAACTCTACTTGATAACCTTTCATCATCCATTCGTTTTATGTGTCCCTACTATTGGAGTTGTTTATATTTTACAAAGTTTAGAATTGAATAATCTTTTTTGCGCTTTAGTGCGTTTTGTCGTAGTTACAGCAATGTGTCCACAGTACAGCATAGGATATTTATGTACGATAATTGGACGATGTGATGCATCAAACGGCTTACGCCATTAAAAAAAAGAGATTTTGATGTCATCTGTTGCACGGCTCTTGAAGTTTTAGCGCCAAACCTTTAAATGTAGCCTTATTATAAAGAAATATGTAAACGCAATCAGTCCTATCAGAGATTCTGTTTTACAACAAACGGCTATGAAACCAGATATTCATAAGTGATAATCTAAATTTTACATCATACAGCTAAGCTTAAAATGTTTCCGCTCTTAGATTGTTGATGCATAACTGTCAAACAAGGAAACTAATTTGCAATATCCAGTATTGTTGGTTTGGCGTTATAAATAAATAGTGAAGATTGACTTAAACTTTGACGTATTTTTCTCAAAACTTACATAATGGCGCATAGCCGGTTGATGCATAACACCGTCCAATTATGTGAAAACAGAGTCTTGCAGAGAAGTCGTTAAACGATTCAGAACAGAAATTCCAGGTGTAAATCCTTTAAATAGAGAGACCGTTCGACAACTTGTAAACAAATTTAGAAAAACGGATTCTGTGATCGATAAGAAACCAAGGACAACCAAACGTGTGCTGTATAAGAAGAAATTATATAAAAATAAAAATAGATAAAAATAAAAAATAGATACAAGATAAAAATAAAGTATATACAAGAAACCCCCACACGTCAGACGAAATGAAATATTATGTCAGGACAGAAATAAACTTAACAGCAATTAATGAGTGTGAATAAGTGTTTCCTATCATTGTGCCGAAAATGTGTGGATGTAGGAGGAGAACACTTCCAATATCTTCTGCCATAAGATATACACTTATTTTCACTCTTCCACTGTTCACTATTATGCACCAACGAAGTGAGAAAAGTGCCGTGAAGTTGATATGCCTAGCGACCGCGAGTTGATGACTCACTTCCCGCAGTCACTTTTTACCGCTAATGGGCCATATGTTGAGTGAAACACATTTTAAATTATATGTAAAATATTAATAAAATAATTAATATTACAATTAATTATAATTAATTTATAGACTACAGAGGTTGGGGTGTATTACAGTCGATTTTTCATTACGCGATTGATGACAATTTTATGGTTAATGAAATGAATCTTCAGAAAAGAAGCACAATTAAAGTATTTAAACACTATATGAAATAAATTAGCTTAAATATGTAATTTTCATTTTAACCGTCGGCCATTTTGGAATCTAATAGAAGATCTGTTATAGGACAACTGCTATTGAAGACAACTCTTATATATATGTATATGAAACTAAAAACTATCCTAACCTACATGTATAGGAACCTAAAGATAACCTAACCTAATTCAATTACTCTAACCTACTCTAAATTAATTTAATATGTAAAAGCAGACGTAAAGTGATGTAATTGTATAAAAAGTAACCATACTTATTAGCAGTGAGTTATCGGTGATGTTGATATCGCTGGTTATTAATGCACAACTTGTGTGTATTTTTGATTGATAATTAACGTGGTTATCGTTGGTTATTTGAGAGTTTATCGCTGGTTCATACAATAACTCATAGAATAACAGTTGTAACCACAGATATTAGTATGGTCATGACCTCCATGATGTATTCTTAGAGCGGTCGGAACAGGAAATAGTCTCACTTTGTTTTCATATTTACGACTAAAATAAGATGAAGATAATAATTTTCCAGGGCTAAAAATAATAATTATATAATTATATGCATACCGAGGGTTGTTTCCGATCTCTGATAACGATTTGCCAAGTAGATTGTGGCGTTGGAGTGTGAGTCATCAGGACAAGAGTGTGCGAGGTGATCAAACCAGTCAGTGTGCTGCTTCTGTTACACTCGCAGGTGTGTTGCTCTCATAATGCCTAATCAGATAGACCCGTTTTGGGAAGGGTACATTACTGCCCTTTCCGACGCTAATTATAGTTATTCCGTGATTATTGAGGCGTGCAAAAACGTAATTTTATGATGCCAGTTTGAGGAATTAGCTCAGTGCTTAATAAAAAGGGAAAGGGTCGCTTGAGATTAATTCCAAAAGGAAAAAAAACAGGCAAATCCACGACCTGCTACTACCCGCACCCCAGATGTAATCAGAAAGGTCAAGGTCCTTATCTCTGGTGGTAACCTTGCCACACAAAGGGTGATTGCGAACAGATAGGGAATATCCCTTAAAACTGTAAACACCACAATAAACAAAGATTTAAACATGGAGAAGCGCCACAAAAGCAGGGTTCATAAATTGTTGCCACGTCACATTGCCGAATGCCGCACCAACAGCAGAAAACTATGAAAAGCACCTGGCAGGAGAAAAATGGAAATTTTTGGTCACACTTGTTGAAGCATATGTTTATCTAGGAGATTGCAACAAACCCCAGGCAATTTACTATAGAGAAAGGAGTGAAAAAAAATCAAAAGTGGTATGCCGAATGCAGAGAAAGTTTCTCCAAGGGATTTATGGTCATCGCGGGATATTGCTACAATGAAAAACTGACCATTCGTAGAGTAGCTAAAAAGGCCAAAATCAACTCCCAGTACTACCAGGAAGAAGTTCTCACACCAATTTACCCGACTGAAATCCCAGTTCTCTATGGTACAGACAAAAACCAAGTCTGGGTGCACCAAGACAAGGCCTCCAGTCACACTTCGGGTTCAACGCTGACATTCCTGAGAAATGGAGCAGGAAAGTGGAATACATGCTATTCCATTCAGCAACATCCCAGTGAAGTCTCCTGATGTATCACCGATGGACTTTGTGTCTTTGGACTCTTCGAAAGGGCACTGGGATACAGGCGTCCTCGAACAATAGACAGTCTCTGTAAAGCATATAAAGAGGAGTGGGAACTTCTAGACATGGCTGTGCTGCATAAGAGTCTTCTGCAGCGGAAACTCCGATGCCGAACCATAGCTCGGGTGAAGAGCCATCAATTAGAGCATGCTCGATGGTGGAGACACGGATTTTCATAAGGTAAAACTTAAAAATCATTTGTTATCAGAGATCAGAAACATCCCTCCGTATTTGTTGCATTTAAGTTGTGTTAAAGTGCGTAAGTAAAAATCGATTGTGTTACACCCCGCCCACTACAGATTCTATATCCATCCATAGTAATTCTGCCGGAAGGCAGGTCCTTCACTGCAATCATAGCATTTTCACGCTATGCTTGCAGCTTTACTAGGGAATTGTAGGTGTGGTAGCTTCCCGTTGCTTTCAACACCGGTAAGGATGATGATGATGATGGTCATATGACTTCGGGGACCGTTTGGGCCTTAAAGTTATTCTGACATTTGTCTTACAGGTGAGGAAAATCCCCGATAAAAAAACCTCACCCAGAAAAACTGTCCCGACCGGGAACCCGGGACCGCTGCGTGACAAGGCAGCACGCTACCTCGAGACCACAGCGGTGGACAGATTCTATATGAAGATATCTAATTAAAGGGCATTAAATCCCATGGAAGCTTGTATATAAGAATCTTCCAGTCTTAGCCAATTGCATGGGAAGGAGGTTGAGTTGCTAGCTCTACGGTCAAACCGAATTCGCCCTCAGGAAAGTTACTAGTTCTCATGTTACAGAGCCTGTGTGAGAGAGAACCTAGGACCAGTCTGGATACGAATTGAGTGATGAAAAATCTTCATCCATCCGCTGTCCATGACTGTAGCTGTTCCCAACCCATAGTCAGACTTCTTGCCGCCTGAGCTACAATCAAGTCTCTGATTTGAGTTAAATATTTCCGGACTGCAAGGTCATGCTCTTCTATAAGAATTCATTTCTCGTTCTTCTTTCCTTGTTGGCAGCTGGGACGAAGCTTGATATAACTCATGTGCTCCCGGGCCTCCCACTCATGACCTTTAACTGCAGACGGAGCAACCATTCCTAATGACATCTACAGTCAGTGAAGAAATGGCCGACGAATGAAACCTCATCCAGGTGAATTAAAATTATTAAGATAAGTGAGTAATATCACTTATTATATCAAATCTTGCTTAATGTTTAGAAATTTCCTTACATTATAAAACGTTTTAATAATAATAATAATAATAATAATAATAATAATAATAATAATAATAATCCATAGTAATTCTGCCCTAAGGCAGGCCTCTCACTGCAATCATAGCATTTTCATGCTATGCTTGCAGCTTTACTAGGGAATTGTAGGTGTGGTAGCTTCCCGTTGCTTTCCACACCGGTGAAGGATGATGATGATGATGATAAGGATGATGGCCATATGATTTCGGGGACCGTTTGGGCCTTAAAGTTTTCCTGACATTTGTCTTACAGATGAGGAAAAACCCCGGTAAAAACCTCACCCAGAAAAACTGCCCCGACCAGGGATCGAACCCGGGCCCGCTGCGTGACAGGGCAGCATGCTACCTCGAGACAACAGTGGTGGACTATAATACTACTACTACTACTACTAATAATAATAATAATAATAATAATAATAATAATAATAATAATAATAACAATAAATTAAACAAGAATCATCAATTAATGCATGTACATTAAACATGAGAAGAGCTTCAAATACTTGGGTTGTACTATAGTACTAAAATGAACTGCTAAGTAAAGCAGATGATAGCAATAGCAAAATAAGCTTTTAACAAGAATATAAGCATTTTCTCCGGACCTTTTGCAAAAGAATTACGGAAGACGCTAGTGAAGTGCTTTGTTTAGAGTGTGGCATTGTATGGTGCAGATACATGGACATTACGACGGAATGAGGAAAAGCGACTGGAAGCTTATGTGATGTGGATATGGAGAAGGATGGAACGTATACAATGTACAAACGAAATAAAAAATAAAGATGTGCTCAACAAAGTGGGTGAAGGAAGAACAATGCTGGAACTCATAAAGAAGGGGATAAGAAATTGGATTGGCCACTGGCTAAGAAGAAACTGCCTGCTGACGGATGCCCTAGAAGGAATGGTCAACGGAAAGAAGGTTAGAGGCTGAAAAAGACATCAGATGATAGTTTATATTAAATTTTGTTTGTAGGCGCATACGAAAAGGAATGTTAAGGAAAGAGTGGAGAATTCTGAGTTTGCACTGAAAGACCTGCTCTTAGGCAGAACACTATGTATGTATGTAAACATGAAGCTAATATTCAAACCAAAGTTAAAGCAAATAAGCATTTAGATTTATTTAAGAAGATTCTAACGATTATGATGATGAAAATAAGGGAAGGGATTAAACTCAGAGTTGGTGCGTAGTCTTCTACTACCGAAAAGCACTAAAGGGACCGCCAGGCAGCAAATAAAATAAAAATAAATAAGATGCGAAAAAAATATATTTTTACGCGATAGTGCGTTTTGTCGTACTTACAGCATTGGCGACCATGATTGAAAGTTCAACTTCATACATTTCAGGATTGCCAACGTAAATAACTATACTGTAATAAAATTAACTATACTCTAATACTATTAAGGTACGTACACACTTGCGAGCCACGCGCGCGCCCCATGTTCGTCAGATTTGGACGGGGTTTTAAGGTGCGCGCGAACGGCGCGCGCGCTTCTCGCACCACGATCCACTCATTGTCGGTTTTTTCCACGAACACTTTGATGGTTCGCTGTTTAGATTTGGACGGGTACCTGAGAGGTTCGTTGTTTTCGGTGCGCACCTATTATTTGAGTATGGAGTAGTCAGAGGAAAACATGTTAAAACTTATTGATATTTATAGAAGCAAGCAATTATTGTGGGATCCTCAACATAAGGATCATTTTAAAAAATCATTGAAAGGAGATGCCTGTTTTTTTTTCAATGTTATGCGTTTTTTTTTTCGTGTGTACTGTAATTGTATGAATAAATTAGAATTATTTAGAAAACATTATTTATTTAAGACGTTCATTTCATAATATTATGTATGAAGTATCACAAAACAATACAATATATAAACACATTTATTACTAATTATTTATTTATTTCTTCGAAGACTCCAAAGAGCAAGACTGCTCATGTTAAGGGGCAATATACAAAAAATAATGACTATAAAACAATTAACAATAAAAACAAGAAAACAAATTCAGGCATAAGATTAAGTAATACAGACTACTATAGATGCACAATATATATACACATATAAATACAATATTTAAACAGGATAATATTAATAATAATAAAATTAACAAAATTAACTAAGAAAGCAATGAGAAAAAATATGTTTTAATACAATTAGAAAAATGTTTAACATTCGTGAAATGTTGATATTCAATAGGTAAGTTATTGTAATGGTTGATTAATGCATAACGAATCCCTTTTATACCTTTTTTTTTTTGAGAGCGGTGGACTGAAACAATATAAAAGAATAAATTCGTACTTGCCGCCATTTCATCACTAAATTGTCTCAAGGACTCTTGTTGTTTCAACTAATAAACATTGCCCACACTGTTAACGTTAGTCAATTGTTTATAATGAACGCAAATAATCCCAACAAAGATGTTATTATTTGATATTATTTATTATTTTGAAAACACCATCGCGCAAAAAAAAAAATGTAAACTGCACGTTTGTGAAGTGTTTTACAGAATCGAGGAAAATTACCTCGATTCTGTAAAAACCACTTCCCAACCTCGCATCGTAATATGCTAATACGGGAATCTCTGTTTTCTAGTTTCCATGGACGACATGCATATATATGAATACTGTACAAGGCGATTCAGAAATTATTACATGTATGTAGGTTCTGTGGAGGGGACTTGACAGATAAAGTTTTGATTAACAACTTGTATCTGCAGACACACTGTTTCATTGCTTCTATGTTGAGAAGGTGGAATCAATTCTCCCGCTTCACGTGGGTTTATAAGCCATCTTGAAGCCATCTTGAATTAATAATAATTTTTCACCGAATATAATGGAAATGGACAACTAATGACAAATGAGGGAAATTTTGAGGAAGTGACTGAATTAAAATACCTAGGAACAATAATCACAAATAGGAATGAGACGCACAAAGAAATTAAACATAGGTTCAATTCTGGAAATGCGTGCTATTATGCATTGCAGAGACTTTTGATGTCCAAACTCCTTTCAAAAAACGTTAAACTGAAAATATATAAAACATTTATTCTACCAGTTATATTATATGGATGCGAAATATGGACTCTTACTGTAAAGGAGGAAATGAGATTACGAGTATTTGAGAATAAAGTATTTAGGAACAATTTTTGACCAAAGAGAGATGAACAGACAGGTGAATGGAAAAGACTTACATAACAGTGAACTACATGGTCTTTATAGGAAGCCAGATATAATAAGAACAGTTAAGTCTCATAGACTGCGATGGGCAGGACATGTTGCGCGTATGGGGAATAAAAGACGTGCATGGAAGCTTCTTGTAGGAAAGCCAGAGGGAAAACGCCCAGTTGGTAGACCAAGAATGAGTTGGGAGAATAACATTAACTATGATTTGAGGGAAGTAGATTATACAGGGAATGATTGGAAAGCATTAGCTCAGGATAGGGATGTATCGAGAGCTTATGCCCATGCGGCCATGAACCTACGGGTTCGATAGTGCCAATGAGTAAGTAAGAGTAAGTATATCCTACACATATTACGTTGAACGGATTGTCTATCCATCTGTCTTACACCCCAAATCGGATCCTGGCCTCCTGTTTACAGATTCTTGACCAGTCTGATTTAGTTCTCATATGTCGTGAGTGACATGTAGTCGACACGACACCTCAAGAGATATGTAGTAAGCAAGTAAGATATTACTTTATGGTAAAAAGTGGGACAAATTTTGCCTAGAGGCATCTTTTTTAGGCTTATGGTTCTTTTACGAGCCTTCAAATCTTAAGACTCTAGGCCTACGGCTTAAAGCCCCCCCCCCGGATGACTTGTTCATTGGATTTTTTCATCATAAAAATCCTGTTTAAGAGTTTAAGGTATCTATTTGCTCTAGGGTAGGTCTTTCACTGCAATAATAGCATTTTCATGCTATGCTTTGCAGCTTTACTAGGGAATTATAGGTGTGGTAACTTCCCGTTGCTTTCCACACCGGTGAAGGATGATGATGATAATGATAGTGATGTTGGCCGAATGATTTTCGGGGACCGTTGGGCCCTAGGTTTCCTGACATTTGTCTTACAGGTAAAGAAAAAATCCCGAAAAAACCTCACTCAGGAAGCCTGTCTCAACCGGGAATCAAACCCGGGCTCTCTGCGTGACAAGGGTGCACGCTGCCTCGAGACCACAGCGGTGGACAGTTTAAGGTAAGCGACCGAAATTTATAGTTTGGTTATTAACACGTATGGAAAGCAGAGGCAGAGAGCAAGCCTTACTCGGCTTTGCCGTCAGTCCAGCTTTTAATTATCTGACGGCACCTATAGTAATATATCTGAAAATAATATTTAGTGCTTTTAATTTGCTCTTCCCTTCCTTTTTTTTCCCCCCTTTCTTAGTATAATCTCTCCCTTTCTATGTACTTTACGTGCCCCATGTCTCCCAAGCCTTACAGAGACACTATCTGTCTGGAGAGGGGTTTTAAACTGTGGATCATGAATATTTTTTTTGACCACACAAAGGCATAGAGGGTTTCCAAGGATGAGGATCGGCTCAACATCAAGGTCATCCCGAGACAACACAAATATTAAGACAAGACACGCCATTCACTCTTATATTCATAAAAAAAGCAATAAAAAATTGTCGCTGTTTCTATCACGATGCCAAAAATGTGTGGATGTAGGATGAGAACATTTCCAACATCTTTTGTCATAAGATCTTCTTGTATATTGTAAGCCCATATTTCCCTTAACAGAGATTTAGGCGTTCTCCCCCTACAGGGAAGAATTTGAACCATACTAATTTAGTTACACTTGTTTTCGTATAGATGTCATTTGAGTGGTCCGTGCTCAAGCATTCCGCCTCATACTGACATATAGGAAACCAAGGTAGTACTAGGATGGGAAATTTCGGTAAATTTTGCTTAGAGGCCTTTTCATTCAGGCTTAAGGATTTTTTACGAGCCTGAAAATGTTCAGACTCGGGACCCATGGCTTAAAGTCCCTTCCGGAGGACTTGCTCCTTGGATTTTTCCATCCTAACAAATCCATCGACCACGGCCGGGTTTGAACCCGCGACCCTCGGGACCAGAAGAAAGGAGCATAATCACTAGTCCACCGCGGCCGACTTTGTCATAAGATATGTACTTATTTTCACTCTTCCACTCTTCATTTTCATGCACCAACAAAGTGAGAAAATTGCCTTGCAGTTGATATGCCTAGTGGGCGCGAATTGATGACTCACTTCCAGCAGTCAATTTTTCCCGCTAATGGACCATAGGTTGAGTGACACGCATTATATATTATAAATAAAATATTTATAAGATAATTAACATATTATAATTAATTATAATTAATTTCTGCAGATTCTATATGAAGACACTTAATTAAAGGGCTTTAAACCCATGGAACCTTGTATATAAGAATCTTTCAGTCTTAGCCAATGGCATGAGAAGGAGGTTCAGAACCTTGTATATAAGAATCTTTCAGTCTTAGCCAATGGCATGAGAAGGAGGTTCAGAACCTTGTATATAAGAATCTTTCAGTCTTAGCCAATGGCATGAGAAGGAGGTTCAGTTGCTAGCTCTAAGTTCAAACTGAATTTACCCTCAGGGAATTTCCTGATTCTCATCTTACAGTGCCTGTGGATCGAACCCGGAGCCTGCTGTGTCCGAGGCAATGACGTTACCAAGACCACAGTGGATTTGTGTGTTTCTTAATACTGCATTGGATTGTACTTGTATTTTGTTTAAATTTTAAGTGCTCTTAGAGCAGATTGTCGTGACTGCTCGGTGAGTGAACCTGGACTATGGTGACCCGAGTTCAATTCCCGGCTGGGTAGGGTTTATAAATATCCGTCTTGAGTCTCATTGTGTGTTCTCTGGTGCGTTTCTCTATATAGTGCCATCACGATTTCTTACGACATTTCCTGCAATTTTCTCCTAAAATTGGTGGAATTGTAACCCAGTTTTAAGATTGGAGGGTCTAGAAGACGTATTATGTTATCCCGATTATGAAATGTATTATAAAATGCCGGCGGTAGCATTGCTGCCGATAGGGTCTCCCATGCCGGACTGGTCGAAGGTGATAAGCCAGACGAAATAAGTACCTTGGTCCAAAGAGTGACGATCTTTCACCGTAAAAATACAACCGTCAAGAAATGCGCGGACATTTGTTCAACTGGGGTAAAATTTTCCGAAGGTCAAATAGTCCCCCATTCGGTTCTCCGGGCGGGGACTACTTCAGGGAACCCATGCCAAAGGCTCAAACACAGGGACATGTTCCTAGGAACATGGAATGTTAGGACTTTATACAATAGCGGGGCACTAGAGATATTAACGCGGGAATTAGATAAATCGCCCTTGGATATAGTCGCTTTACAGGAAGTTAGGTGGCCAGGAGAAGGAGTCAGGAATCAGGAAGCTTTGCATTATACTATGGGGGTGCAGAAAGACCTGCATTTGGAACCGGGTTTTTAGTCAGAAGGAGCATCCTATGCGCTATCCGAGATATTAAGTTTGTCAGTGACAGGATATCATACATAATTCTAAAGGGTAAACGATATGGTTTTATAATTGTAAATTTACATGCCCCCACAGAAGATAAAGATGAGTTCTATGAAGAATTAGAATGCTTATTTGATAGCCTTTCCCGATATCATATGAAAATTGTCTTAGGATATTTTAATGCAAAAGTGGGGCGGGAAGATATATTCAAACCAACAATGGGCAAATTCAGTCTTCATGAAGATACTAACGACAATGGGGTTAGATTAGTCACCTTCGCCACATCAAAGAATCTCATTGTTAAGAGCACAACATTTCAGCATAAGGATATTTCGTAAATACATCTGGACATCACCAGATGGAGAAACTCGGAACCAGATAGATCATGTATTAGTGGATAAACGCTGGCACAGTAGCATCATCGATGTTAGATCAGTTAGAGGGACAGACTGCAATTCGGATCATCATCTGGTCAGGGTGAAAATCAGACAACGGCTATCGTTTATGAGAGGAACAAACGCTAAAGATGATTCTGTAAAATTTGAATTAAAAAACTTGAAAAATGATGAAATGTGGGAAGAATACCAAATCAAAATTGCTAATAGATTTGAAGTACTGGAATCTTCAGATGACAGTGTGGCAAACGAAGAAGAAACTGATATAAATAAAGAATGGGAGGCTATAAGAGATACTATTAAATTGTCAGCATTTAGAAAGTATTGATTGTTTAAAAAAGAGGCAAAACAAGAAATGGTTTGATGAGAAATGTGCAGACATTGTAAAGAAAAGAATGTAGAGGAATTGGGTAGTATTAGAAGGGAAACCACCAAGTTACTAAAGAGAAAAAAGAGGGAATATTTGAGAGAGAAGATTAATGATTTTGAAATGAACGCAAAATGTAGGAACATTAGAGAATTATATCAGGGAATTAGTATAGAGAAGAAAGGGTTTCAGGCTAGAACAAACATAATTCGGAATGAAAATGGGGATATGATTGCAGATTCCAGGAGTATATTAAATAGATGGAAAAGTTACTTTAATCAGCTATTAAATGTACATACAGAACAGGACATTGAGGAGGATAATTTACAGACAGCAGAAATGCTAGTCGCAGAACCAAGTGCATTAGAGGTTGAAATGGCGATTGAAAAATTGAAGATGTATAAAGCATCAGGTTCAGATGAGATCCCAGCAGAACTGATAAAATCAGGGGGAGAAAAATTGATGGACAAAATACGCTGGTTGCTTAGTATGATTTGGGAAAAGAAGCTCTTCCAGATGAATGGAAAGAATCAATTATCGTACCAATTTATAAGAAAGGAGATAAAACTGATTGCAACAACTACAGGGGCATCTCATTACTTTCAACTTCGTACAAAATTCTAACAAATATATTAGTAAGCAGACTTACTCCCTATATTGATGACATTCTAGGAGATCATCAATGTGCATTTAGAAGAAACAGGTCTACAACAGATCAGATTTTTAGTATAAGACAGATTTTAGAAAAGAAATGGGAATATAATGGTACTGTACATCAACTATACGTAGACTTCAAAAAAGCATATGATTCAATTAAGAGGGAGAAGTTATATAGTATCCTGCTGGAGTTCGGAATTCCTAAAAAGTTAGTTAGACTTATACGAATGTGTCTAAATGGCACAAAGAGTAGGGTGCGTGTAGGCAAACAGTTTTCAGACACTTTTGAAATCCAGAATGGGTTGAAGCAAGGAGATGCACTATCTCCTCTACTATTTAATTTTGTACTAGAGCATGCCATTAAATCTTTAGAGAATGAGGAAGGCTTACAACTCAATGGTATTAATAAGCTGTTAGTTTATGCTGATGATGTAGTATTATTGGCCGATAGCGAGGAGATACTAAAGGACAACACGCACACACTATTGAGTAACACTAAGAAATTAGGACTGGAAGTAAATATCAATAAAACTAAATATATGGTCACACGTAGAAATTCCTTATATAATGGAAATGGACAGCTAATGACAAATGAGGGAAATTTTGAGGAAGTGGCTGAATTCAAATACCTAGGAACAATAATCACAAATAGGAATGAGATGCACAAAGAAATTAAACATAGGCTCAATTCTGGAAATGCGTGCTATTATGCATTGCAGAGACTCTTGATGTCCCAACTCCTTTCAAAAAACGTTAAACTGAAAATATATAAAACTATTATTCTACCAGTTATATTATATGGGTGCGAAACATGGACTCTTACTTTAAGGGAGGAAAGGAGATTACAAGTATTTGAGAATAAAGTACTTAGGAAAATTTTTGGACCAAAGAGAGATGAACAGACAGGTGAATGGAGAAGACTACATAACAATGAACTACATGGTCTTTATAGGAAGCCAGATATAATAAGAACAGTTAAGTCTCGTAGACTGCGATGGGCAGGACATGTTGCACGTATGGGGAATGAAAGACTTGCATGGAAGCTTCTTGTAGGAAAGCCAGAGGGAAAACGCCCAGTTGGTAAACCAAGAATGAGGTGGGAGAATAACATTAACTATGATTTGAGGGAAGTAGATTATACAGGGAATGATTGGAAAGCATTAGCTCAGGATAGGGATGTATGGAGAGCTTATGTCCGCGCGGCCATGAACCTACGGGTTCGATAGTGCCAGTGAGTAAGTAAGTAAGTATTATAAATGATAACGAAGCACCAGGAGAATCCTTAAACCTGAGCTTAACCTAAATTCCGGACCTGCTGATCATCAGAATAATTCCCTTTAAGGAAAAATTATTGTGGTCTGTTCGGGAATCAATTCCGATACCCCATGCACTGTAGATAGTAACATGGCAACAATACCATGTTGCTGGTTTGTATACTTTGTGTTTGTGTTTAAAAAAACATAAAGGAGATAACAAATGAGAAAGAGAAATAAAAAATAAATAAATAAAAATCACGGTTGCTGTATTTTTCTGCTCATCAGTTTGGCGTTGTTGCTGTTAAATCAGATAATGAAGTTATAACAACCCTTTATCTAATTTCTTACTGACTGCAACTACGTACGTCAGTTCGTCTTACTTAGTAACTACCTTGACCTATTTTATTTTCAAGTCAGCCGTCTTCATAGAGACTCTAATGATCATTACAGTCTTCTTCCTGCCACTTACTGGGTCTCTATTTTGTCGTTACGGTCTCATGCAATTTCTTTTTAGGTCTTCCCAACGACTGTCTTCACCTGGGCCAAAAAAATGTAAACTAAATAGTAAAACTTGTGTAAGTTATTTTTTATTATCCCTAAATGTTTACATTCGCAGTGTATGGTTCTCCATTTTATCTGTGATATTCTTTATGTGCTCCAGGATAACGTGGAATTTTTATTTCTGTCTGAATATGTTAGGTGTGTTATTTTTCTATCCTGATTAGTATATCGTACTGTTTTCAAGGAATCTCATTTTGTTAACCTCAAGACTTTACCTTCGTAGTGCGTATTGATTTTTGGGGTAAGTGTGAATCTAATATATAAAAATTAGTCCACCGCTGTGGTCTCGGGGTAGCGTGCTGCCTTGTCACGCAGCGGGCCCGGGTTCGATCCCCGGTTGGGACAGTTTTTCTGGGTGAGGTTTTTATCGGGGTTTTTCCTCACCTGTAAGACAAATGTCAGGAAAAGTTTAAGGCCCAAACGGTCCCCAAAATCATATGGCCATCGCAATCACCATCATTCATATTCATCTTAGGTTAAGTTTAGGATTAGGGACTCTCCTGGCGCACCGCTATCATCATCACCCATCTTATCATCGGGGCAACGTAACCCCGCCTTCCAGGCGCCCCAACTTTAGAAGTGGGTTACAATTACGCCATGCCAGGAGAGAAACCAGGAATGTCGAAAGGCAAACCTTTGGCATTTGAAAAAAAAAATATGTATATATATAAATTAATGTTTGTTTGTTTGTTGCTCTGATTGTTCATCGGATTGCGATGGGGCTTTTTGAAAAATGTTCAGGATATTCCGGGGATGACCATAGGCTATACGAGAGTTGTAATACTCAACCTCTTCACCCCTAAAAATCACCCTTTGTAGTGAAAAACCTGAAATAAAGCCCCTATTTTGACGCTTAAATGGCTTACGCTGCCTAAACCATAACAAATACACCAAATTATTTTACACGGAATTGAATATCTCAAAAAACTCTACAAAAAAGTCCGCGACAGCATATGTTTATCTTTTACGGATAACTCACAATAACAATTTTTGTCTTTCATTGATTCCAAGAAGATCGGGATAAGTAGATTCCCGGAAAAGCGTGCTCTGCCATACCGTTCATCCGATTGTGATGAGGCTTCTTGAAAAATGTTCAGGAGATTCCGGGGATGACCATAGGCTATACGAGAGTTGTAATACTCAACCTCTTCACCCCTAAAAATCACCCTTTGTAGTGAAAAACCTGAAATAAAGCCCCTATTTTGACGCTTAAATGGCTTACGCTGCCTAAACCATAACAAATACACCAAATTATTTTACACGGAATTGAATATCTCAAAAAACTCTACAAAAAAGTCCGCGACAGCATATGTTTATCTTTTACGGATAACTCACAATAACAATTTTTGTCTTTCATTGATTCCAAGAAGATCGGGATAAGTAGATTCCCGGAAAAGCGTGCTCTGCCATACCGTTCATCCGATTGTGATGAGGCTTCTTGAAAAATGTTCAGGAGATTCCGGGGATGACCATAGGCTATACGAGAGTTGTAATACTCAACCTCTTCACCCCTAAAAATCACCCTTTGTAGTGAAAAACCTGAAATAAAGCCCCTATTTTGACGCTTAAATGGCTTACGCTGCCTAAACCATAACAAATACACCAAATTATTGTACACGGAATTGAATATCCCAAAAAACCCTACAAAAAAGTCCGCAACAGCATATGTTTATCTCTTATGGATAACTCACAACCATGTTTGCCTTTCATTGATGCCAAGAAGATCGGGATAAGCTGATTCCCGGGCAAGAATAGCAGGTCAACGCTGGTGGTAGAAACACATTAACATTTATTTAGGAGTAGCAGCGCACACCGGGTATTAGCTAGTACCTTATAAAAACATATTTTCCGAGATGTACAAGACCCTAGGATATCCTTGCTCATAGTAATTAATGCACCGACCCATTTGTTCAGCCAACTGAACTGTTCGTTATACTGTTTTTATGAAATTTGTATCTTGCTAACCTTCTCTATTACTTATAAAAATGTATTGTTTAAAATCATAACCGAGAGGAGCGTTGTCCTGAAATTCCTGCGCACCTGAGACAATTTTAAAAGAAGTGTATTAGTGTTTTCACTCTCCGCCGCAACATGACAGCTCTAAGCTTCCCTTTTACTTCTTCTATAAAAGTCATCACAGTCAAATGTCAGACTTTAGCCCACTTTATTCTTTTTCTGCATTCTTCCATGTCAGATTGAAATTCTTCTGCATACTGCTGTGCCAAAGATTTCTCTAGAGTCACTTATTACGCAATCCACCCATCTATCCATAGATCTTCCAACTTATCTTTTACCAAATATTTTTCTTTCCATAACTTTTTTTTGCTATTCTATAAATGTGACCAGCCTATTCCAATCTTCTCGAGTAACAAGGTCAGCATTCCTATACTTTTCATACAACTTATGATTATATGCAATTCTCCAATTAGAGTTGTTTTGCACTGCTGCAAAGATCCTTCTCGATAACTTAGATTTAAATGCACCAAGCATCAATTCATGTTCATTTTTTATATTGTCCATGTTTCACTTCCATAAGTGAGAATATTCTTGATAATAGTTTGGAATATCACTACTTTGTTGTCTGGTGTACACAACTTGAATGAATGACACCTACCAGTAGAAAATAAGCCTTATTTGCTGCTGTGATTCGACTTTGTACCTCATAATTATTCTCTTATCATACTACATAATACGTTGGAATGTCTTATATCATTAATTACCACATTGACGGTTAGCGTAGCCATTCTTGGTAAGGTTTTGATTGCTGCAGTTTGGTTTAAGACAAACTAAGTTATAAGTTATAATTAGAAATGGGATAGTTTTTCTGAAGATAAGTAGATTAGGATCATGCTACGATGGTTTCAACAGCATTGAAATAATGTCAAAATTTTAATTGACCAAGATCTCAGTGCCAAATTAGGCCTAAATTTTATATATAACCTATATATGCTGTCGAAACCATAGTAGCATGACCCTAATCATCTTATCTTCAGGAAAAGTATTCTATTTCTACCACACCTATAATTCCTTAGTAAAGCTGCATAGCATAGCATGAAAATGCTATGATTGCAGTGAAAGACGTGCCCTTGGACAAAATTACTATGGATATATATATATATATATATATATATTTATACATGAATATATTTATACATGAAGGAGAAACATCTACAACCAGGAGATTGGATTGTCCGAACAAAATTGGGAAACGGACGATGTCAAAGACATTATTCAACCGATTATATATATATCCACAGTAATTCTGCCCTAGGGCAGGTCTTTCACTGCAATCATAACATTTTCATGCTATGCTTTGCAGCTTTACTAGGGAATTATAGGTGTGGTGGTTTCCCTTTGTCCCGCGCCGTAGCCGAGCGGTTAAAGTAGGAAGCCTTGGCGCAGAGCTACGGGACTTGCGCTGGTTCGAGTCTCCATGGGGGAAGAAATTTTCTCATGGTATTTCGGCCAGTATGGGACCGGTGCCCACCCAGCATCGTGAGGCAATTGGGTAGCTACAATAAGTAGCGGCTCCAGGTTGAGGAAACCAGCTATAACGGCTGGGGGACTCGACATGCTAACCACATGTCACCCCTACACTGGCTGCTTTATCATCTACCTCTGTGATTCACACATGTGGATGTGAGGCCAGCAGCCGGCTGGTAGGCTAAGGGCCTTGTAGGCCTGTCGCGCCAGGAGTTTTTAGTTTCCCTTTGCTTTCCACACCGGTGAAGGATGGTGATAATGGAAAGGATTATGTTGATGGCCGGATGATTTTCGGGGACCGTTGGGCCCTAAGCTTTCTGACATTGTCTTTCAGGTGAGGAAAACCCCGAAAAAACCTCACCCAGGAGCCTGTCACGACCGGGATTCGAACCCGGGCCCGCTGCGTGACAAGGCAGCACGCTACCTCGAGACCACAAAGGTGGAATATATATATATATATATATATATATATCTTCCTCATCAATAAATATTGAAATATAAAGGGATTATAATATCTCACATCCTGACTTAAGGTGGAGATTTTAAATACCTGGCAAATGAACTTGGGGCAACCAGAGTGGAAGGTAAACATATATAATTCGTGCCATGTTGGACTTGCAACATTCATTGTAACTTTTTAAAGAGATGCATCTAAATTTTAAAATAATTTTCCGAGTGAAATATGCAAAATTTTCTTGATGCACGAGTGCGTGATTGTAACATTCCCAGATATTTCTTAGTCATCAAACAATATCTACTGCTACGTTCATAATATTCTGTATACATCACTGAACAGTTCTCAGCCGCTTCCACGTCTTCGTCGTGTTACTTCAAGCTGTACCCAGATCAATAACTTCCCCGCCAGGTCTGGTTCTGGATAAAATATTTTTACTTTATTTTATTTGTGCATTTAGGAGACTGACTTCAATATTTGCCACTTACAATTGAATTGACCGCACTCTTTTAGTTTGATTTCAAATCCCGATAACAACCATATATAGGTCACAAGAAAACTGCAATTGAAAAACCTGAATAAGATTTTTTATTCACCCTTAAAAGTTTTATTTATACATACTTCAAAACTTATAGCGAACTTGGACATATCTAATAGTAATAAACACCATGGTGTGATAATCCTAGTAGGTCCAGCTTAACAGCTGGCTGATGAACTCACACCCACTTGTAATTTACAAAGTTAGACGATCATCTAACTAGCACAGGAGTGACATGTGATTAAACGTTCGAGTCCCGCAGCATTTATAGCTGGTTTTCTTTACCTGTTAATTTTCCAATAGCAAATGATGTTAACAAGCGGTCACCCATCCAAGTACTAACCACATCCAATTTTGTTTAATTTCGGTAATCAGACGAGAATGGGTATTTTAAATATTATATGGACGTTGATCCTAATAATAACAAGAGAAATACAAAGTATTTGGCTTGAAAACGTTTTTCACCTTTATCTTTAAATTAGTAATTATTTTTATCGGATTTAAAATTTTATATCCCTTATTATTTAATGAACATATTTAAGTATAAGATAAAAATTAAAAATTATAATGCACCTGTTGACAGGTGCCATCGTCCTCAACTTTGTTAAAACGATGTAGGCTATATAAAATATTAACTGTAGGCGTTTCGGAAGGTAACTTCCGTCATCAGCAGGGTGATTACATGCTACTACTAGTAGTTCAGATGCTATAGACGCATCAGGGCCTACAACTGATTCTGTTCAGTTTCTACTGGAGACGCATCAGGGCCTACAACTGATTCCGTTCAGTGCTACTGGAGACGCACCAGAGCTACAGCTGATTCTGTTCAGTTCCTACTGGAGACGCTCCAGAGCTACAGCTGATTCTGTTCAGTTCCTACTGGAGACGCATAAGGGCCTACAACTGATTCTGTTCAGTTCCTACTGGAGACGCATCAAGGCCTACAACTGATTCTGTTCAGTGCTACTGGAGACGCATCAGGACCTACAACTGATTCTGTTCAGTTCCTACTGGAGAAGCATCAGGGCCTACAACTGATTCTGTTCAGTGCTACTGGAGATGCATCAGGGCCTACAACTGACTATGATCAGTTCCTACTAGAGACGCATCCAGGCCTACAACTGATTATGTTCAGTTCCTACTCGAGACGCATCAAGGCCTACAACTGATTCTGTTCAGTGCTACTGGAGAAGCATAAAGGCCTACAACTGATTATGTTCAGTTCCTACTGGAGACGCATTAAGGCCTACAACTGATTATGTTCAGTTCCTACTGGAGACGCATCAAGGCCTACAACTGATTCTGTTCAGTGCTACTGGAGACGCATCAAGGCCTACAACTGATTCTGTTCAGTGCTACTGGAGACGCATCAAGGCCTACAACTGATTCTGTTCAGTTCCTACTGGAGACGTATCAAGGCCTACAACTGATTATGTTCAGTTCCTACTGGAGACGCATCAAGGCCTACAACTGATTCTGTTCAGTGCTACTGGAGACGCATCAGGGCCTACAACTGATTATGTTCAGTTCCTACTGGAGACGCATATAGGCCTACAACTGATTCTGTTCAGTTCCTACTGGAGACGCATCAGGGCCTTAAACTGATTCTGTTCAGTTCCTACTGAAGACGCATCAGGGCCTACAACTGATTCTGTTCAGTTCCTACTGGAGACGCATCAAGGCCTACAACTGATTCTGTTCAGTGCTACTGGAGACACATCAAGGCCTACAACTGATTCTGTTCAGTGCTACTGGAGACGCATCAAGGCCTACAACTGATTCTGTTCAGTGCTACTGGAGACGCATCAAGGCCTACAACTGATTCTGTTCAGTGCTACTGAAGACGCATCAGGGCCTACAACTGATTCTGTTCAGTGCTACTGGAGACGCATCAAGGCCTAGAACTGATTCTGTTCAGTGCTACTGGAGACGCATCAAGGCCTACAACTGATTCTGTTCAGTGCTACTGGAGACGCATCAGGGCCTACAACTGATTCTGTTCAGTGCTACTGGAGACGCATCAAGGCCTACAACTGATTCTGTTCAGTCCTACTGGAGACGCATCAGGGCCTACAACTGATTCTGTTCAGTCCTACTGGAGACGCATCAGGACCTACAACTGATTCTGTTCAGTGCTACTGGAGACGCATCAGGGCCTACAACTGATTCTGTTCAGTGCTACTGGAGACGTATCAGGGCCTACAACTGATTCTGTTCAGTGCTACTGGAGACGCATCAAGGCCTACAACTGATTCTGTTCAGTCCTACTGGAGACGCATCAGGGCCTACAACTGATTCTGTTCGGTTCCTACTGGAGACGCATCAAGGCCTAGAACTGATTCTGTTCAGTGCTACTGGAGACGCATCAAGGCCTACAACTGATTCTGTTCAGTGCTACTGGAGACGCATCAGGGCCTACAACTGATTCTGTTCAGTGCTACTGGAGACGCATCAAGGCCTACAACTGATTCTGTTCAGTGCTACTGGAGACGCATCAGGACCTACAACTGATTCTGTTCAGTGCTACTGGAGACACATCAGGGCCTACAACTGATTCTGTTCCGTGCTACTGGTGACGCATCAGGGCCTACAACTGATTCTGTTCAGTGCTACTGGAGACGCATCAGGGCCTACAACTGATTCTGTTCAGTGCTACTGGAGACGCATCAAGGCCTACAACTGATTCTGTTCAGTGCTACTGGAGACGCATCAGGGCCTACAACTGATTCTGTTCAGTGCTACTGGAGACGCATCAAGGCCTACAACTGATTCTGTTCAGTGCTACTGGAGACGCATCAGGGCCTACAACTGATTCTGTTCAGTTCCTACTGGAGACGCATCAAGGCCTACAACTGATTCTGTTCAGTGCTACTGGAGATGTATCAGGACCCTCAACGTCTACAGCGTCTTAACTACTAGTAGCACATACTCATCCTGCTGATAATGGAAGTTAACTTCCGAAAGGCTTACAGTTAACATTTTATATAGGCTACATCGTTTTAACAAAGTTGAGGACGACGGCACCTGCCAATAGATACATTTTAATTTTTATTTTATATCTTATGACTATTCACCTCAACGGAATTTGATATGAATTTTATTATATTTAAGTAGTAAAAATTATTAAAAAAACTAACATTTGATAGGTCGAGGAAACCAGCTAAAAACGGGCGGGGAAATCGACACGCTAGTCATATTTCACCCCTATACTGGCTAGAAAATCATCCACCTTTGTGATTAACATGTGGATGTGAAACCAGTATCCGAATAGTAAGCCCAGGGCCTTCTAGGCCTAGCGCGCCATGGAGTAATATACATCAGTTATTACCGGAAAGATTTCTAAATTCAAATCGGGAAAGATTGGCATGCTACGAGTTATTGGTAAATCCAGAAAATTGGATAAACCTCGGTAAATTTCTGGACAAAACGCGAAAAATAAGGACAACACTCATTCATGAATAAATATATGTTATCAAAATGCAATACCATTAATTCTTAACAATTATATATAAATTAATTAGTGTATAATGCTGTTGTGTTATTATTTAATTGTAATATTATTGTGTTTTCTTTAAGTAATTGTAATGTTAATGTTTTTTTAGTGTATAATGCTATTGTGTTATTATTTAATTGTAATATTATTGTGTTTTTTATGTAATTGTAATGTTAATGTTTTTTTAGTGTATAATGTTTTCTTTATGTAATTGTAATGTTATTGCTTTTTTTGTTGTTTATTTTTCTTTACACTAGTACCAATTATTACATTAAGAGAGAAAGGAATATAAAGACTTATTGGCAGAAACAAAACTAGCATGGCAAAATAAGAAATCCGAAGAAATGAGAGTCGCGACTGAAAGTGGGAACATTGCGGACATATGGAAAGCGATAAGGGAACTCAAAGTAAAGTCCATAAATCGGACAAGAATAACGCCCGGGGAATGGAGAAGTTACTTTGATAGGGTGCTGGGAAATGAGAGGTTAAGATATAATCAAGGAAATATAGTTGAGATCCCTGACCCAATTCATATTCAATTACTGGATCAGGATATTTCGAAAAATGAAGTGGTTTCTTCCATTAAATGTTTAAAGAATGGTAAAGCACCTGGAATTGATGGAATACCAGGGGAATTCTTGAAAAATATGATATCATCTAAACTAAATTATTAGACGTTTTGAAAACTGCGTTCAACAAACTTTTTAATGGAGGAGATTATCCGGAAGCCTGGGCGACAGGTGTCATCCAACCGCTATACAAAGGGAAAGGTGGGGCACAGATACCAGAAAGTTATAGGGGAATTTATCTCTTGTCAGTGTTCGGAAAAATATATTGTAAAGTACTTTACGAACGAATCAGACAATGGGCTAAAGAGAACAATAGGCTCTCAAAATATCAGGCAGGTTTTAGAGAAGGGTACTCCACGGTGGACAACCTATTTGTTCTGAGAACATTAATTGATGACAATCTGAAAATGAAGGGGGGTAAATTATTTTGTGCATTCATTGATTTTAAGATGGCATTTGATACTGTGGACCGAAGCGCACTTTGGGAAAAATTAAATCGGAAAGGATTGTCTCGTAAAATGATACATGCTTTAATGTCAATTTATAAATATGTTAAATTTTGTATAAAAGTAGACCAAGGGCACATTACAGAGAGCAGCGAAGCCAATCGGGGAGTGAGACAAGGTTGCATTTTATCACCAATGCTATTTAATCTATTCGTTGATGATATTGTAGACGTAATGCTAGAAGGAGAAATTGAGGCTCCGGAGATAGGAAATGTTAGAATCCCAGTCCTGTTGTATGCAGATGATTTAATTATCTGTTCCAAGACAATCAAGGGATTGCAAAGAGGTCTTGACCTACTGGAAATATACTGTAGGAATTGGGGATTGACTGTAAATGCTAGTAAGACAAAAACAATGACATTTAAAAATGGGACGGTTTATGGTAGAACAGAGGAATGGAAATACAGAGATCAAGTTCTTCAAAACGTGAAACATTTCGAATATCTTGGTACGACGTTGAAAATGAACGGAAAGTGGAAAAAACACATTGATATAGCATTATTTAAAGGGAGGGGACAACTTAACAGTGTACTCGGTATTCTGGGTCGAGTGCCTGATATTCCAGTCAGCACATTAGAAAAAATGTATGGAGCTATGGTCAGGCCAGTCATGCACTATAGTAGTGAGATTTGGGGTTTCCAAAGAACGGAAATACTAAATAAGGTATATACGCATTTTCTAAAGTATATTACAGGACTTAGTAAGGCCGTTTCTAACTGTGGAATTTTATATGAATTCGGGTCATTCCAGGACGATATTAACTGTAAAATTCGTGTACTCAAATACTGGTTGCGAGTAATCCAAGGTGAACAAACAATGCTTAGAGCAATTTGCTACGACCACCAAATTAAAAACATAGATGTTAAATTTTGGGCAGACGAGGTTAGGAGAGAACTCCAAAAGATTGGGATGGGCTGGATATGGGAAAAAGGGACTGAAAATCGCAAGAACGTGTGGAGAAAAATAAGGAGGAGGTACTTAGATGTAAACCAACAAGATACCTTCGCCGAATGTACAGGAAAACGCTCACTGTGTTTACAAAGAGACCTAAAAAACACGTCTGGGGAAAAGAATCGTATATACTCAACCTAGGATTTAAGGAGAGATCAGGGCTTGCTTGGTTTAGGCTAGGGGCATGGAAATTTCTAAAAATTAGCGACGATCACGATATGCGAATATGTCCAATGTGCGGGAACTTTGAAGATGAGATACATATATTAGGAAAATGTAATGATTTAGAATATTGGAGACGTCAGTTATTACCGGAAAGATTTCTAAATTCAAATCGGGAAAGATTGGCATGCTACGAGTTATTGGTAAATCCAGAAAATTGGATAAACCTCGGTAAATTTCTGGACAAAACGCGAAAAATAAGGACAACACTCATTCATGAATAAATATATGTTATCAAAATGCAATACCATTAATTATTAACAATTATATATAAATTAATTAGTGTATAATGCTGTTGTGTTATTATTTAATTGTAATATTAATGTGTTTTCTTTATGTAATTGTAATGTTAATGTTTTTTTTAGTGTATAATGCTATTGTGTTATTATTTAATTGTAATATTATTATTGTGTTTTCTTTATGTAATTGTAATGTTATTGCTATTGTGTTATTACTTAATTGTAATATTATTGTGTTTTCTTTATGTAATTGTAATGTTAATGTTTTTAGTGAATAATGCTATTGTGTTATTATTTAATGGTAATAGTTTTATTGTGTTTTTCTTTATTTAATTGTAATGTTATTGCTGTATTTGTTTATTTTTCTTTACACTAGTACCAATTATTACTTTATTGTAACGGACTGTCAACAGCACGTACGGCTTACTGCCCGTGAGACCCATATTTGTAAATAATATTGTAAATATCTTACTTTTTGTCTAATAAAGTCCTACTACTACTACTTTATTGTAACGGACAGTCAACAGCACGTATGGCTTACTGCCCGTGCGACCCATATTTGTAAATAATATTGTAAATATCTTACTTTTTGTCTAATAAAGTCCTACTACTACTAGTAACTCCATTAGCAAACTAATACCGGTAGATGTTATTAAATTTGCGAGTTTGTGCACGTTTTCTAACTAATGAAATGCGGCCAACATTTTTCATAGCATTATTTGTATGTTTGTTAATGTTAATAGAGAAATTAATGTTTTGTACGCCACTTTCAAGCTATTTAGAGCAGATTTATTTGCAGAAATATGAACATAACGTAATTAAAATAAACGTTTACACCTCATCAAATTAAGGGAATACCTTTTATGAAAATTAATGTGAGCAGTTTTCCTGCTTTGTTTTCTACTCTCTTTTTTTTTCCCCTCGATGAACCGTAGTCACTTTTAGACAGAAGTGCTCTTTCTCTATGTATAAATAATCATTAGAGATACTAATGTTATATTTATTTGAAAGCTAAGTAAATATACACTGGACTATTTGTATTTTAATTTTATTTTTAGCTTTCGTGTTAAGATTAATTAAATGTAATATATTATATAATGGTATTGAATCTTGGATTTTCATTTGTTGTCTGATGATTGTATTTCTGATTTTTTTCCTATGTAGAATGTCTGGTTTAGCGTCTAAAGCAATCCATTTCGGTTGACATAGGTTTTCAACTCAATTTTTTATTCAACTGCCAAGTTTCTTCACCTATGTTAGCGTGCTTCTAATCATGGATTTATAAATAGGTAATTTGGGATCTATTCTTATGTTTTTATCCTACAAAATTCCGTTTTACATTGTTTAACATGAATTACTACCTGTATAATTTTATCTCCCTCAAATCATGGTTAATATTATTCTCCACTTATTCTTGGTCTACCTACTGGGTGGATTCCCTCTTGGCTTTCTTACATGAGGTTTGCATACTCATTTTTATTTCCCATTAGTGTCAAATATCCTGCCCATCGCAGTATAAAAGCCTTAACGATTCTTATTATCAGAGTGCGAGGAATTAGTAATGAGATATGAAGTCACAAACATATGAAATAAGTTTGTTTACAAAGTGTGAGGACTGGAGTCTGCTTACTCTGACAACAAACTTACATATCCACATTCACCTGTTGTACAACACTGAAATAAATAGTTACGTTGTCTATGTAAACTGTAGACACTAAGGTCGTGATGCAATTCCCTTTCTTTTAATCTGTAGTTACGTCGCAGAGTACTTGTAACCATGTAAACATACTATTTCCATACTACTTCCCCGCAATCTGTTTATATGATTTCTTTCTTTTACCTGTCTGTTCATCCCTCTTAAACATTTTTTTTTGTTCAGTGCCACATGTTTGTAATTCGACATTTCAGGTATTCTCTCCTGGCATTGGCGTATTGTAACCCACTTCTGAGGTTGAGGCGCCTGGAAGGCGGGGTTACGCTGCCCCAATGATATTACGAGTGATGACGATGGGTAATGATGCGCCTATAGATGCCTTAAACCTAAACTTAATCTAATGAGGTGAATATGATACTGTTGATAATGATGGTCAGATGATGTTCCGGAACCGTTTGGGCCTTAAAGTATCTTAACATTTGTCTTGCAGGTGAGGAAAAACCTCACCCAGGAGTCTGTCCTGACCGGGATTCGAACCCGGACCCGCTGCGTGACAAGGCAGCACGCTACCTCGAGATCACAGCGGTGGACAATTAATATAAAGTGAAACAAATTAAATATTAAAAATTGTACCTGAAATATCAGTTGTCCCCAATAAATTAAAGTGGACGCCTTTCAAAATTTCTTGTTCAAGCTGCTGAGGATGGAGCGAGAAGTTTCGAAAGGCCTTCATTATTTTAATGGGTTTTAATTTGTTGCGGAATATTTCAGGTACAAATTTTAATATTTTAACTTTTTACATAACAACCTCAACGGTGGTTCTGAATGAATTTTAAAAGTTTTAATGTAAAGTGGACAAAATGTTTCACGTTATATGTAAGTTTGTTAACGTTAAAGGATAAATTACCGTAAAGTTTTGAACGTCAGTTTCAAACTTTTTAGAGCAGAATTATCTGCCCGAAAAATACATACAACGTTATGAAAAAAACGTTTACGTCTCAATAAATTGATGGAATCCCTTTTTTAAAATAGTTATCAAACGTTTCTCCTGCTTTATTCCTCGATGAATCACAGTCAATTTTAAACAGAACTTGCACTTTCTCTATTTGTAAATAATATTATTAGAATTAATCTGTCTAAATTTCAAATGATATGCGGAACTATAAACTGCAAAAATAAGGTTATACAAAACACTCATTAGACCACTAGTTACATATGCTTGTGAAACTTGGGTCCTAAAAGAAACAATAAAACAAAAATTACCAATTTTTTAAATAAAATTTTTTAAGAAGAATATTTGGACCAAACAGGGGAACTGACAACTGTTGGAGAATTAAAACAAATAATGAACTAAACAAATTAATCAAAAATCAGAACATCGTAAACCACATAAGATCTCTCAGAATTGGTTGGCTTGGACATTTGATAAGAATGGATGATCAGAGACTGGTCAAAAACTCTACAAATGGAAACCTATAGGAGGCAGAGCTGTAGGAAGACCGAAGATCAGATGGGAGGATGACACAATGAACGATCTAACGAAAATGAAAGTAACTAATTTGAATATGGCAAGAGAGAGATTGGCATGGAGGAAGATTGCTGAGAAGGCCAAAACTTTCACTTTTGAAGTTGTCGTGCCTTAAGATGATGATGATGATGGGAACTATACATAAAACACTAAAGAATAAAACAAGAAGAGATACTAGATTGAAGTTTTATAAAACATTGGCAGTTCCTGCATTATTTTATGGAGCGAAACTTGGGCAATGACCAAAACATTGCAAAGTAGAATACAAAGCGCGAAAATGAACTTCCTTAGAAGAACAAAAGACTGCACAAGATTGGATCGGATAAAGAATGAAGATATAAGAACAGAGTTAAATATATATCCATTGAATGAGAAAATCAGAGAATATAGAGAGAAATGGTTTACACATGTGGAAACAATGAATGTAACAAGATTACCAAGAGCAGCATTCAACTACAAGCCAAGTGGTTCAAGGAATGTAGGAAGGCCAGTGAAAAGATGAACAGAACAACGGTGAGGCAATCTTTGCCTAGCCCGTGAACTGAAGAAGAAGAAGAAGAAGAATTAATCTTTGATTATTTCAAAGGTAAGAAAATAGAACATTGGCATTTCTTTCGTAAATTTATATTTTATTTTTTTTAGCTTCTGTTAAAATTAATTAAATGTAGTATATTATATAAAGGAATTGAGCAATTAACAACAAAAATGTGGAACATTTTGAACAAGTGACAGAATTTATACGCTTAAGAATAATAATTGCTAACAGGATGAGGTGCAGAAATAGATTAAACATAGACTGACCTCTGGAAACGCATGTTATTATGCATTCCAGGAACTTTTGTCATTCCAACTTCTCTAATAAAAATTAAACTAAAAATATATATAAATATTATTGTTCAAGTTAATTTGGATGCGAATCATAAGTCTCTTGTTTTAAGAGAGGGGAAAAATTACGAGTATTTGATAATAAAGTTATTAGGAAAATGTCTACCGTTGTGGTCTCGAGGCAGCGGTAAAGGGAAGGTGTAAAATAATAATAAAAGTTTAGGAATTAGAATGAATGTAATTAATATTAATTTGGTAGATAGATTAAATATTTCATTTGAGGCTAAACTTGTTACGCAGCGGGCCCGGGTTCGATCCCCGGTCGGGGCAGTTTTTCTGGGTGAGGTTTTTATCGGGGCTTTTCCTCACCTGTAAGACAAATGTCAGGAAAACTTTAAGGCCCAAACGGTCCCCGAAATCATATGGCCATCATCATCCTTATCATTATCATCATCATCATCATCATCCTTCACCAGTGTGGAAAGCAACGGGAAGCTACCACACCTACAATCCCCTAGTAAAGCTGCAAGTATAGCATGAAAATGCTATAATTGCAGTGAAGGACCTGCCTTCGGGCAGAATTACTATGGATGGATGGATTAGGAAAATTGTTGGATCAAAGATAAATCAACAGACGACTGAATGGAAAAAAATTACATATCATCGACTTACATGATCTTCATTGGCAACCACATATAATAGTAATAGTTAAGTCTCATGGACTGCGATGGGCATGACACGAATGAGTAGTGGGAGAGGGGAAATGTCTTATAAAGAAACCAGAGGGAAATCACCCAGAGGTAGACCAAGAATGAGATGAGAGTTAAGGCACTGAGCTACAAGCCGGAGGGTCGAGGGTTCAAGTCCCGTTGGGGGTCAGGATTTTTAAACTGACCCAAACTCTCTACGGCATTATGGCCCTGGGGTCGACTCAGCCTCTAACGGAAATGAGTACCAGACGCTTGTTCTGGGGGTAAACGCGGCCGTCACGCAGGGCTGACAACCCGGCTGAAGTAAAGTGCCGATTGTCTAGAAAAAGTGGGAGCCTTAACTTCCTACTACCTCAAGGGCCTCCGGGTCTGTTGTGGGATCACTTTACTTTGCTTTTTAACCTAAATTAGAACTGAGCATGATCACTAACTCATTCGAGTGTCAATGCTGTAAACAAATATATATATATATATATATATATATATGTTATAATTAAATATAATGGGGAATATAATACATATATAAGAAAAATAAATGTTTGAATTGGATTCGCCTGGTGGTGTAATGGATATCACACTGAGGTACAGACTCAGAGATCCGGGTTCGAATCCCGTTCAGGCATTTATTTTTCTTATCATACCATATATATATATATATATATAAATTGTGTGTGTAGAAACATATATTTAAAATTCCTGGTGTTTGGGCATTCATATTTGTTAAAGTTTTAAGAAATGTAAAACAGTGCCTCAGATCTCAGTCGTCCGCAATAATCAGCAGTGTTGTTTTGTAAAAGGCTTTTCGGTAACTTAAGTATCATCGAAAAGCGTCCTACAAAACTACACTGCTGATCTCAGGTACTATTTTATATTTCTTAAAACTTTAGCACAGTGACCTCAACGGAGTATCGTAATGTATTTTTAAAATTATGACTCATTAGTATTTGCCTAAATAGTGCTCAGTGAAAATGATGGCCACAAATATTTAACATATTTATGTTAAAGCTAGACTAGAAAATAAACTATTTTGAAGTTTTACAAATTATTGGCAGTTCCATCTCTTATCTATGGATGTGAAACCTGGACATTAACAAAGGCAGATAGTAAACAAATAGAGGCTGCTGAAATAAAGATGTTGAGAGCAATAGCAGAATACCAAAGGACCGATAAAAAGAAAAACGAAGATATAAGAACAGAACTTAATATATTTAATCTCTATGAAAGAATAAAATATTACCAAAATGCTTATCTTCATCACATATTACGAATGAATGAACAGCGCATACCAAGAAGAATGTAAATTATAAACCAAAAGGGAGAAGAATGTTGGGAAGACCATTGAAGAGATGGAAGGACCAATTCGACCTATAATGAGATCGGAGCAGGCCATTGGGCCTAATCCTTGTTGTGATGATGATGATGTTAAAGATATCTTGTCGTCCGAACTCCTTTCAAAAAACGTTAAACTGAAAATATATAAAACATTTATTCTGCCAGTTATATTAAATGGATGCGAAACACGGACTCTTACTTTAAGGGAGGGAAGAAGATTACGCGTATTTGAGAATAAAGTTTTCAGGAAAATTTTTGGGCCAAAAAGAGATGAACACACATGTGAATGGAGAAAACTACATAATAGTGAGCTACATGGTATGTATAGGAAGCCAGATATAATAAGAACAGTTAAGTCTCATAGACTGCGATGGGAGGGCATGTGGCACGAATGGGAAATGACAGGGGTGCATGGAAGCTTCTTGTAGGAAAACCAGAGTGAAAAGTCCAGTTGGTAGACCAAGAATGGGGTGTCAGAATAACATTATCCATGATCTGAGGGAAGTAGATTATGCAGGGGATCATAGGAAAACATTTGATCAGGATAGGGATATATGGAGAGATCATGTCCGCACGGTCATGAACATAAGGGTTCGATAGAGTCAGGGAGTTATATTAAAGATAATTGGGTCGAGATTATGAAGAGAGTAAAGAAGATAACTCCTCTTTTCAAAACAGTGTCTATGTCTACAACGAATGTTTAAGTACAAAGTCTATCGTATTTTCAGTTACAAATAGGAAATGTAATACCACAGGACATCATGTAAGCTGACTAAAAATACGCTGGCTGAGGTTTTTAAAAATGTTTTTTGATTTATAATTAATTTCAAGAAACATTCTAAGACCATATACCTTTTGGATAAACTCATTTAAAAAATAAATTAAGAGGAAAAACCCCATCACTTTCTAGCCAATGTGCCGCAAGTTTTTTCTATACATGTCTAGGAGACTTATATAAATACATGAATAAGAAATCTGACGTTATATCGCTTAGACGATGTGTGTTTTTTTACATGTCTATGAGACTTGTACATGCAAACAAGAAACCTAACATACCACATAGCCAATGTGCCACAGATTCTTTTCTTTGTCTAAGAGACCAGTATATTGAAATAAGAGAATTATATCACTTTTGCCTTAAATTACTTCAATCCATTACAAATACTTCAGAAATTTCCCCGCTACTGTGGTCGGGAAATGGTATTTTCCTGCACTCTGAGGAATATTGTAAGATTTAGTATGATTAGGACTGTGCTGTGTAATTTTCAGAGTTTTACTATAACAACAACAACAATAATAATAATAATAATAATAATAATAATAATAATAATAAATAATAATAATAATAATGATAATAATAATAATTAATAACAATAATGTTTTATTTATTCTGGCAGAGTTAAGGCCATATGGTCTTCTCTTCCACTCAACCAGCACAAATACAAATAAATATCTGAGAAATATAGATATACACTTTACTAATTATAAACAGTTAAAGATGATATCGTGAAAGGCTATCAAATAAGCATTCTAATTCTTCATAGAACTCATCCTTGATCTTGTCATCTTTATCTTCTGTGGGGGCATGCACATTTACAATTATAAAATCACGTTGTTTACCCTTTAGAATTATGTATGATACCCTATCACTAACAAACTTAATATCTCGGATAGCGGATAGGATCCTCCTTCTGACTAAAAACCCGTTCCAAATGCAGGTCTTTCTGCGCCCCATGTTGCACGTATGGGGAATGGGAGACTTGCATGGAAGCTTCTTGTAGGAAAGCCAGAGGGAAAACGCCCAGTTGATAGACCAAGAATGAGGTGGGAGAATAACATTAACTATGATTTGAGGGAAGTAGATTATACAGGGAATGATTGGAAAGCATTAGCTCAGGATAGGGATGTATGGAGAGCTTATGTCCGTGCGGCCATGAACCTACGGGTTCGATAGTGCCAGTGAGTAAGTAAGTAAACAGTTAAAGATACATTACATGTAGCAATGTAATTTTCATGTACAAACAACATTTTGTATGATAATAACAATAATAATACTTAAGATAATAATAATAATATAATAATGATAATAATTAATAATAATAACGTTAATAATAATATAATAATAATAATAATATATTTATAAACGGGTTTACAATGCATTAGAAATTTCCCTGTGCCCAAAGCTTTTTTAAATTTTTATCTTCTTTCTCCATTCTTTTTCTATCTTCCCATTCAGTTCTTCCAGAACTCTTCTTACATCATCCATCCATTTAAATCTAGGTCGACCGCTCTTTCCTTTCCCAGGTGAAAATAATAATAATAGTATTAATAATAATAATAATAATAATAATAATAATAATAATAATAATAATAATAATAATAATAATAATAATAATAATATAACAGTAATAATATATTAGAAATATATCTGCATAACTTCAATTAACATTATTTTGTTTAATTTAAAATTATCTCCATGGTATCTTTATCTTGTGGTGGAGTGGCTTACGTTCTTAAATGACCACGAGAGATATGCTAGCGGCAGCATTGCTGCCGAAAGTGTTTCCCATAACGGACAGGTCGAAGGCGATAAGCCAGACGAAAAAAGTGGTGACGAACTTTCACCGTCAAAATACAACGTCAAGAAACGCGGAAATAGGTTCCACTGGGGTAAAAATTTCCGGAGGTAGAATAGTCCCCCATTCGGTTCTCCGGGCGGAGACTTTCAGGGAATCCATGTCAAAGGATCAAACACAAGGTACTAAACAGATGAACAGACAGGCGAATGGAGAAGACTATTTATCAGTGAGCTAAATTATCGCATAGAAAACTAGATATAATGAAAACAGTTAAGTCTCGTAGATTGCGATGGGCAGGACATGTGGCACATATGAGGAATGAAAGAGGGGTATGGAAGCTTCTTGTAGAAAAACCAAAGGGAAAACGTCCTGTTGGTAGACCACGAATGAGGTAGGAGAATAACATTAACCATGATTTGAGAGAAGTAGATTGTACAGGGGTGATTGGAAAACATTAGCTGTGTGGAGAGTTTATGTCAGCGCGGCTATGAACCTAAGGGTTCGATAGTACTCAGTGAGTTAGTTATGTATTGATTTTTTTAACGTAGAGTAATACTGTATTAGTTTATATTTTGTTTGTAGGCCAATATATGTTACATATTAATAACAGGCTGAAAGTCTTTAAAGCACTTGCTCAACCGGTTATGATTTAAATCAGTGGGGCATGGGCTAATACGCTGATGAAGGAACAGCAGCTGCACTGGGGTTTATCAGGAGAACAGCTGGATACTAATTGCTACATCTCCGTAAAAATGATGATATCCTAAATGAACCTAGTTCATTACGTTCAGCAATTTAGATTTTAGTGGAAATAACATGTCCAAAGAATAGTTCTCACTAGGTGACAATAGACAAATTCTAGCTTATAAACCGAAAGGAAGAAAAAACTCTGGCACGAGACCGTAATGCATCCACCAGGACCAACACATGGAACATATAATGATGATGATGAAACATTAATAATATACCATTTAAATAATCCAGCTGTCTGATTTATTATTGTGTTAAATGATTTAAAAGAAAAGTCATAAGATGTCTAACTAGAGCACTGTTAACCATTGCTTTCTGAAATATATCTTAAAATGTCTTCCAGAGAAGCGTTGTGATACACCAAGGCCGTATTCAAATAATTAACTTTTTCTTTAACTGCATATATGTTAAAATCCAGCGACAAATCTCTCTTTTAAATTATAGGGAACTAATACAACTCCTGAATTGGTAGATTAGATAACCCTCACTATCGGCCGCGGTGGACTAGTGGTTATGCTCCTTGCCTCTGGTCCCGAGGGTCGCGGGTTCAAACCCGGCCGGGGTCGATGGGGTTTTTTTTTTTAGGATGGAAAAATCCAAGGAGCAAGTCCTCCGGGAGGGACTTTAAGCCGTGGGTCCCGAGTCTGAAGATTTTCATGCTCGTAAAAGATCCTTAAGCCTGAATGAAAGGCCTCTAAGCAAAATTTACCGAATTTTCCCGTCCTAGTACTACCTTGGTTTCCTAGATGTCAGTATGAGGCGGAACGCTGACCACGGATCACTCAAAGGACATCTATACGAAAACAAGTGCAACTAAATTAGTATGGTTCAAATTCTTCCCTATAGGGGGAGAGCGCCTAAATCTCTGGTAAGGGAAACATGGGCTTACAAGAAGAAGAAGAAGGAGAAGAAGAGAAGGAAAAGAAGAAGAAGAAGAATGAGAAGAAGAAGAAGAAGAAGAAGATAACCCTCACTACCTGCTGTCTGAGGATGTCACGCCTCACTCCATTCCACATTTACTCATGCAGGGAGTTCATCTAAATGGGTTGCCATTGCTGGATTCTAGCTTCGATTTCTGTGCCTCAAAAATGGCAAATATTATTTTTGACACGGCACTGGTACATGACAACGCTTTTCTGGGACTATTTAACTCATGCCACAAATGCTAGTCAATGACCAATCACGTTTCAATGAATCTTGTTTTACAACCAATGACAGTCGTGTTTCAGCTCGCTCTTTATCGATTTCTCTTTATCAGCTCCTGCTTTTGTGATAAAGAAAGCTCCTCCTTTTTAATGTTCTGAACAGGTCAAAGCATTATTTTTCTCCAACAAATACATTGAATATAGCAAATAATGAAAATATTCCTTGATTTTACTGAGTTGTTTACTAAAAAAATAAATGAATAACCCGTAATGTTGATTATGATAATAGTTTGATGTGTTTCATTATCTTTCCACTTGGGTGCACTCTTACAATATTGCGATCTTATTTGGCAATAAATAATATGATCTAGTAGAATGAACATAACCTCACATTTCTGATTTGTTTTCAAACATCGCCGTTTACATTAAATATATAAATATTTTAAAATAATTATAGTTTAACAATGATTTGTGAGTAAACAGCTTAATTTTATTCGTTAAATAGTCCTAACAAATACCACTCTTGATTTCCACATTCTCTAGATAAATTGGAAATCACTCGTGGCATTACTTATGACTATTTAACTCATGCCCCAAATGGGAGTCAATGACCAATCACGTTTCAATTATTTCTGTTTTACAACCAATCAGAGTCGTGTTTCACTAAATATTTATCAGTGTTATAATTACCATATTAAAGAAAGCTCCTCCTTACAATATTGCGTTCCTTTGGCAATAAATAGTATGATCTCGTTGCAGTGATAAACAAAAGAAGCAGTAGAAGCGTACCTATCGTTTCTCATTTGTTTTCAAACATCGCCGTTTACATTAAATATATAAATATTTTAAAATAACTATAGTTAAATAATGATTTGTGAGTAAACATCTTAATTTTATTCGTTAAATAGTCCTAACAAATGCCACTCTTGATTTCCAAATTCTCTAGATAAATTCACTCCTCACTTCGTGAGTCGTGAATTTATCGATAATTTGGAAATCACTCGTGGCATTACTTATGATAAATTTCAATTCAGGTTTCGGCACGCAATGGTTGACAATTTCCTTGTAGAGTTTAAAGTTTCAGAGAGATAGTGAACAAAGTCGTGCATCAACTTCAATCTCTGTCCGATTTTAATTGGTAGCTATAAAACATTTGAGCTAACAACAGGTTAAATTAGACATGCTGCTATGTCACCAAATCAACGAACTCAGTCAAAGAGAGAAAATTAATTATAATTATTTAACTTTGAACTCAGTTTACTGAAAACTCATTATCGTGGACTTGGTTCACTTTAACTCTGAATGATCCATATCAATAAAACATGGCAAACTTAATTAGCAATTGTACAAGTGAACGAGAGGAGTATGATACTCAATAGATAGTTCAATTACACGAATAATTGATTGTCATCAGTACTTATTTCATTATGAGACTTTCTAAAAATAAATAATTTCACTTTACAAAATTACACTTTTAAGAGCTATGATACAAATTGTATCTTATTTTCTTAATTGGCAGTTGTGATTGAATCAGCCTTCATTTGTTTCATTGTTACAACTCTTATAAGCAATATAAGAAATGCCTGAAGGTAGATAATACGGAGTAAATACTGAAATATTGTACATGTAAAATAAAATATTGGTATTAAATTAAACTACGCTATTTAATTTACAGTTTTTGGGCATAAAAGGGTAGATACATTTTGCTCACATCACACTGCGTGATATTAATTATCTTTTACAGTCTCACTTGTCAAAAACATGGAATTTCCTTCCGCCCTATATCATTAACTGTCAAACTATAACATCATTCAAAAAACAAACTAAAGAATTATTTAATAACAAATTAACTTATACACCTCACTGATAGTATTCTTTTAGCAATTAATACATTAAATTATTTATGAAAATAATAGTAAGATTAAGCATGTGGTAAGAATGCGGAATGAAAGACGTGCATGGAAGCTTCTTGCAGGAAAACCAGAGGGAAAACGCCCAGTTGGTAGACCAAGAATGAGATGGAAGAATAATATTAACTATGATTTGAGGGACGTAGATTATACAGGGGATGATTGGAAAACATTGGCTCAGGAATGTATGGAGATCTTACGTCCGCGCGGCCATGAACCTATGGGTTCAATAGTGCCAGTGAGTTAGTTAGTTAGTTAATATTAAGATTAACAAATACTTTTAATCTGTTTACATATTGTATAATCGTAAAATTAGTTTTCTATGTATCTTTATTATTCTTTGTTTTTCTTATATACATTAGACAGGGACAGTCTACCAACAATTTAATTTATCATTTAATACATTTTATTATTAGTTTTAGTCTTAATCTTAACTATCATTAACTGGTTGTATTATATATCGTAATCTAATAGATATTATCTTATTGATCAAATCTTCACTTATTATCTAATACATTTTTTTTTGCAAATGCCCCAGGTTGTCTTTCGACATACCTGGTGTTTTCTCTTGGCATGGCGTACTTGTAACACACTTCTGAGGTTGGGGCGTCTGGAAGGCGGGGGGGTTACGTTGCCCCGATGATGTGATGGGTGATGATGATGATAATGGTACGTCAGGAGAGTCCCTAATCCTAAGCTTAATCTAAGATGAATATGAATGACGATGATTGCGATGGCCATATGATTTCGGGGACCGTTTGGGCCTTAAAATTTTCCTGAAATTTGTCTTACCGGTGAGGAAAAACCCCGATAATAACCTCACCCAGAAAAACTGTCCCGACCGGGGATCGAACCCGGACCCGCTGCGTGACAAGGCAGCACGCTACCTCGAAACCACAGCGGTGGACAATTATTTAATATTAGAGTTAATTGTGATTGTTATATTCTGTTGTAATATATGTTTGTCCTGGTGAGTGTAAAGAGAGGGCCACATGGACTTAACTCCACCATGCTAAATAAATAAATAAATAAATAAACAAATAAATAATTCTATTATTTCAGACTTTAGGTTCTTTTATATGCCTTAAATCTATGACAAGGGAAGGAAGCTATATTCAGCATATAGGAGCTTTCCACAGAGTGACCTTACCAAAATGTTGGACAACCTCTTAACCTCGACAGCAAACCACTTATTATCACCTCACTCTGATGGTTAACCGTTTGTATAAAAGCGGGTGCCGCTCGGCAATGCTTGACATGCGGCATTGTCACGTTTCTCATAGCGCTATGGGTGTTTATTATACATGGACAGAAAACATTGATTATATTTATGTTATTATTTAATTTTATGTTATTATTTGGTATTGTTTAACTTTTAAAATTAAAATTATGTATGTATTTATTTATTAAATAATTTAATTCCTACATTAATAGCTTGTAGGTCTACATAAATTTAATATTCATACAACATCATGCTGAACATTATTATTATTATTATTATTATTATTATTATTATTATTATTATTATTATTATTATTTAACTGTTTGGTCTGAAATATTTCCCCATGGCCGCCACATGTTGAAATCACTTATATATTAAACAAACATAATATGCATATATTGTATTATCATTCGAGCTACATATCACAATAAATCACTGATAATTATAACAATTAATTACGGTATACAATTTTATAACTGGATCGACTGCTCAATGTTCCGAGTTTTAATTTAAACTGAGGGAAGAAGAGCAATGTAGCAACATCGTGGTAGGCGCGGCAGTCGAGATCTTTGTATTTTATTAACATATAACCAGATGCGGGGAAACAAAGCGAGCCGCTTGTTAAGCATCATAGTGAGGCGATAATATTCATCCTCTTGTTTCAATCTCCTATCTTCCAATCATAATTTGAGTACACGATCGCATCTCACAACACAGAACCACCCACTATTTTAATTCCTACACTTTAGCCACTGGCTAGACTTTGGAACTTCTTACAAAAATATATTAGGGAGTAACGAAAATTAGCTTTATTTAAAATTTAAATCTCTTCCTTTTGTAATTAGTCTTTCAGAGGATTAATTGACGTTTTCTGATTTTTCGCTTCGCTAATAGTATTGAATTTATTCATTTATTTTTAGTTTAATTTGTATAAATGTTTATTCATAATTATTTATTGTATGCATTTTTTCAGCGCATATTTTTCACTGGTTGAGTGGAAGAGAAATCGTTATGTCCTTAACTCCGCAAGTTTAAATAAGTAAATAAATAAATAAATAAATAAATAAATAAATAATAACAATTTAGTTATATACAGATTTCCAACGTTTACACATCTTCCTGTGCCCAAATTTCTATTTTACTTTTCCACTCGTCCCTATTCATTCACTCCATTTCCTCCAGTCATCTTATTCTCATTCCCAGTTCTTCTTCCTTTCCTCTTCCAGGTGGACACCGTTCCAATATTTTTCTGGGTAAACTTTCTTCTTGTATTCGTCTTCTTATTTAGATAGATAGATCATCGGTTGATTAATGTGTTTGACATCATCCGATTCCTAATAGCCAATTTTGTCGGCCCGTCCAATCTCCTGGTTGTAGATGTTTCTCCTTCATGTATAAATATATTCCCTGACTCCAGGAGGTTTTAGGTCTTCCTCTGCCTCATATCACCGCAGGTTTCCATTCCAAAACACATTTCGGTAGCCGATCCTCTTACATTTGCTAGACATGCCCATACCATCTTAATTGATGAGTTTTAATATAATCTAAAATAGTGTCTTCAATCTTCATTTTCTCCCTTACAACTGAGTTTCTATTTTTTTCTCTTCTTAAAATTCTTGCTGCCCTTCGTATAAAATCAATTTCCGTTGCCAAAAGATACGTATTTGTTTTTGTTGTTAATGGCTAAAATTCTGTTCCATAAGTAACGATGCTTTTACCAATTGTATGATATATATTAATTTTATTTTCATTACTTATATTTTTTCCCACAACATTCCATTGAGGCAAGCAATTGCAAATTTTCCTTTATTATTTATATTTCTTTATAATAATAATCCATCCAACCATAGTAATTCTGCCCAAGGGCAGGTCTTTCACTGCAATTTCATGCTATGCTTTGCAGCTTTACTAGGGAATTGTAGGTGTGGTAGCTTCCCGTTGCTTTCCACACCGGTGAAGGATGATGATGATGATGATAAGGATGATGATGATGACCATATGATTTCGGAGATCGTTTGGCCCTTAAAGTTTTCCTGACATTTGTCTTACAGGCGAGGAAAAAACCCGATAAAAACCTCATCCAGAAAAATTGTCCCGACCGGGGATCGAACCCGGGCCCGCTGCGTGACAAGGCAGCACGCTACCTTGAGACCACAACGGTGTACTATACTATTAATAATAATAATAATAATAATAATAATAATAATAATAATAATAATAATAATAATAATAATAATAATAATAATAATAATAATAATAACAATAATAAATAATATATATATTTTTTTGTCCACCGCTGTGGTCTCGAGGTAGCGTACTGTCTTGTCACGCAGCGGGCCCGGGTTCGATCCCCAGTCGGGACAGTTTTTCTGGGTGAGGTTTTTATCGGGGTTTTTCCTCACCTGTAAGACAAATGTCAGGAAAACTTTAAGGCCCAAACGGTCCCCGAAATCATATGGCCATCATCATCATCATTATTCTTGTCATCATCCTTCACCGGTGTGGAAAGCAACGGGAAGCTACCACACCTAAAATTCCCTAGTAAAGCTGCAAAGCATAGCATGAAAATGCTATGATTGCAGTGAAAGATCTGCCCTCGAGCAGAATTACTATTGATGGATATTTTTTTTGTTGCAACCGGAATGAATGCGCTGTCGCCAGTTCCGCTTGCTCCTGAATGCCGTAAAGTATGTGATAGACCGCTCTATTAAAATAACATTACCTTATTCGTGAAGCGAAGTAGAATACCTTCAGATTCGAACATGTTTTAACAAAAGAAAGTATATGAATAATGTTGGTTAAAATCAGAATTATATTTCTGTATTTCCATGTGTTATTTGTAGAACGGAGATAATTAAAACAAAATATTTTCGTAGGTATACGTATCTGCGTGAATGAAATCGAGGCCAGTATCTGCGTGTACGTGATGTTGTCTATATAGACAGGGACGCACCTCATGCTCGGAAGAACGTAAATACAAAGTATGCGCAGGAGTGGAGGCACCCGACCTTGCGTATACCAATCAGTGGGTGTGCGATCACTTCGCCAGTCAGATCTGTGAAGTATGTGGTGATGATCACCAATAATTTCTTCTCTTCTAGTATCGTCTCTCAACAGGTATTTATTTCGTTTATCAACATGTAACTAGGCTAATATGTTTATAAGCATCATCTTTCTTCCAGAATATATCGATCTTTACACAAAATTAGACTCTCATAAGCTACTATATTCATTTATTTGCTTGATATAATAGAGAAATTAAATAGTTTTGACATTTTATACAGAATTTTGTATCTACAGTGTTTATAAAATATGTTTACTGAAACGAACGAAATAATTAAAAGTAAAGTAAAAAGTAAAGTTATCCCACAACAGACCCGGAGGCCCTTGGGGTAGTAGGAGGTTAGGGCTCCCACTTTTTCTAGACAATCGGCACTTTATGTCAGCCGGGTTGTCAGCCCTGCGTGACGGCCGCCTTTACCCCCAGAACAAGCGTCTGGTACTCATTTCCGTTAGAGGCTGAGTCGACCCCAGGGCCACAGTGCCGCCAGAGGGTTTGGGTCAGTTTAAAAATCCTGACCCCAACGGGACTTGAACCCTCGACCCTCCGGCTTGTAGCTCAGTGCCTTAACCACTACGCTACGGCGTGCCCCCACGAAATAATTAAAAAATGTAATTTAATAAATGTGACAATTATTTATATTAAGTGTGAAATGTAATACTTTGACTTAAATCAGTTTCCTTATTTATTTTTTTATTTTTGTTACGTGAGAATACATTAAAACGAAAACATAGACTTGCAAATAATTAATCAAAAAAAAACACAACAAAATATAATCTAAATGATCATTTAATATTATGAAAATATATGTATTCTTTTTTCTAAAAGTTTTTATATTTTTTAAATAACTTAGTGAGGCATATTGCGTTTTATATCTCATATATAGAGATATATAAAATTAAACTGAATAAATTTATCTGGTTATATATAAATTGCGGACAAATGATTTGAGTTTAGGTAACACAGGGCCTGATATTTAATGTGTGTGTGTGTGAATTATCCATAATTAACTACGTTTATATTTGATATTGTCCACATTGTGGTCTCGAGGTAGCGTGCTACCTTGTCACGCAGCGGGCCCGGGTTCGATCCCCGGTCGGGATAATTTTTCTGGGTGAAGTTTTTATCGGGGTTTTTCCTCACCTGTAAGCAAATGTCAGGAAAACTTTAAGGCCCAAACGGTCTCCGAAATCATATGGTCATCGCAATCATCATCATTCATATTCATATTAGATTAAGCTTAGGATTAGAGACTCTCTTGGTGCACCACTATCATCATCCATCATATCATCGGGGCAACGTAACTCCGCCTTCCAGGCGTCCCAACCTCAGAAGTGGGTTACAATTACGCCATTGCCAGGAGAGAACAACAGAAATGTTGAAGGACAAATACTTGGGGCATTTAAAACATTCTTCTTCTTCTTCTTTTCTTCATTCCAAGTATTAGGCCAAGGCCTGTTACGATCCTAAAAGAAAATTTTCCCTCCAGCGTTTGATAGGACGGCCCAGTGATCTTCGTCCTTTTGGTATATAATTATAAACAGATTTGGGGATCCGATTTGAACTCATTCTTTCTAGATGGTGTTTCCAATTTAGTTAGGGGATTTGTGGATGGCGACCACAAGGTGCCCAAGCTGAGCAAAAGATTTCTTCTACTTACTTGTGTTTTGCATTCTTTTAACTTTACTATCTAACCTCTCTTGGTTAACTCTTGTTTTTTCGACCCCGACGCTATTAGGGCATCCGAGGGCTAGGGAGTCGTTCCTTTCTTCCATTTCTTCTTTCCTTTATTTTCTTTTCTTCTCCAGAAAAGCCTGACCAGAGGCTATAAGATGGCAGCCCCATCACTGGTATTGCCTACCTTTGGCCAGCAACCAATCAAAGGGACTATTATTATGCTTTCAAGTCTTATATGAGAATTTTCCGGAAGGATCAAACATTTAAAAAATGATACTAATAAAGTGCGTTATTAAAAATGTAATGAGGTGATACCTGGAGCCTTACTCTAAGAGAGGAGAATATATTATGATTATTTGAGAATAAATTTGTTAGAATTATATTTTTTTGGACCATAGAGAGACGAACAGACAGTGAATGGAGAAGCTATGTGGTCTTTATAGGTAATCAGATGTAATAAAAGTAAAGTGATCCCACTACAGGCCTCAGGAGGCCCTTGGGGTAGTAGGAGGTTAAGGCTCCTACTTTTCTGGATATTCGGCACTTGATATCAGCCGGGTTGTCAGCCCTGCTTGACGGCCGCCTTTACCTCCAGAACAAGCGTCTAGTACTCATTTCCGTTAGAGGCTGAGTCGACCCCAGGGCCATAGTGCCGCCAGAAGATTTGGGTCAGTTTAACCCATATATTAGCAAAACACAAAATTCTTCTGTTAGTTATTTGAATGTGGCGGACCGCAGTGAAAACGGAATCTTGTGCAACTGTTATTATTAGGTATATTGTGTAATTAGACACACATTTAAGTGGTTCCCTTTTGTTCGTTTTCTTCTGATTTATTTAAAATATTGAATTAATTGAACCAACTGACGTATCCAAAAAGATACATTTCGAATTTAAGGGTTAAAAATCATGATCCCACCGGGACTTGAACCCTCGAGCTTCCGGCTTGTAGCGCAGTGCCTTAACCACTACGCTAAGGCGAAGAATAATTAAGTTTCGAATACTTGCGATGGTCACGGCATGTGACACAAATGGCGAATGAAAGAGCGGTATGGAAACTTAATGTAGGAAAACCAGAAAAAAAAACGCCTAGTAAGCAGGCATTCAAGGAAGGTAAATTATACAGGGGATGATTGTAAAATATTAACCCAGGATAGGGATATAATGCTTATAAAGTTATAAAATTAATTGTAGGCCTAATAGTTGATATTATTATGTCAAATGCGTGTGTGTTCTAATGCCAGCCACTACACTGTTCGTGCTTCGGATTCCTCGCTGGACGGATGAAGGCGTTAATGTGGTCTATTTTCAATTTACTCACCACTTCGGCAGACCACTTTACGTATATGATGTATTATGGTACAGAAAGGAATGGTAGGATGGGTGTATATTTATATGCTTGTATGGTGTAAAGTGTGCTGAATGAGCGATAATGAAGAGAAGGGAGAAGGTGAAACCCGGTGCCAGACATAGCCTACTCCTGTCGAAAAGCACCAAGGGGGCCGCCAGGCTTAACGTCCTCATCCAACGGACGAATCGCCATCAAGTGCACCATTTACATTCTCAACATATGTCGGAAATGTTTGCAATTTAATACAGTAATCTGGTGCACAATCTAGGGATTACAAATTGCACATCACCACCTCTCCTGGCCCGAGATTGAAAATTTTGCATTTAAATGAATTTAACAATTAAAATTTTCGACTCCGTCGGGTATCGAACCCGGCCACACTAGTCAGGAAGCATGCATGCTATCACCTAACCCAGCATGGCGGATTATGTCAAGTATTAAAAATGTTAATATAAGTTCCTGAGATCTCAATTGCCTTCAACTAATTGCAAGGTTGAAACACTTAGTAGATCTTTCGGAACGTGTTCCATTATCAGCTTTTCAAATGACCTACTAAGTGTTTAACCATGCGATTGGTTGAAGACGACGAGATCTCAGGCACTTATTTTAATATGTTTAACCTGTGTCAGGATAAGCATTATGGGGAATTTCATGTCCGCACAGCCATGAACCTCCTGGTTCGATAATGCCAGTGAGTTAGTTACAGGGTATGGAAATTGTGGAATGTGTTTGGATCTTAATTAAGGATTACATAAAACCAAAACTACAGAGCGGTCTATATCATCATCTACAGAATTCAGAGGCAAGAATGCCCGGTGTCACCGCTTGTCGTTCCCGATGAATAGGTTCGACTGCAGTCGCACACTACAGTCAGTATTTTTCTTTTTATCTCTGTCCCTGATGCCTCTCTTATTCTCTGACTTCAAGGTTAGTAAACAATGTGAATAATATAATTTAATAGCCGACTCTAACGGTCCCTGTTCATCGGGAATGACAAACGTGACGCTGGCTCTCTTGTCACTGAGTGTCGTAGAGCATGTCATACAGTAGACTTCTGTGTATTAAGATCTAATATAAGTGTTTTCAAAATGTATCTATAAAATTGATAACTATTTTCAAAGCAATTTTACATATCCCGTAGAGGTTTAATTTGGATATTATTTATTTCGGAAAACTGCACTTAAACTAGCGTGAAATATTTTCAAAGTCCTATAGAACAATAGTGCGCATGCGCCAGAGTTTATAGAGCCAGCAATAACCCACAATCGAACCACATATCGATTATTATCCTCGATTAATTCCGTCGCTATGAAATTTAAATGACCAATATTTGCAATAAATCCCCAAATATATAATAAAAAAATATATTAATAATATTGTAATTACCAAACGTTTATTAAAAATGGGTGTACATTTACTTATCACTCCCTAACGCTGATCCAACCAGCGATAACCCAAAACAGCGATAGAAAAATAGTAGACTAAGCAATATACTTTGTGGAGAAAATAGCAGTTAGCATCACAATATTGTCTAACAGTGTCATAATATTGTGATTTGCATATTTAAATAAATACTTCAAAATTGTCTAATAATGTTATAAAATTGTTTGAAACAGTTTAAAATATTAAATAATGTTAGTAAATACAGAAGAAGAGCTATAGTTTACAACAATATAACTGAAAAATCTAGCGCCAGTAGAAGTACAGTTGAGCCTTTATTTCTTAACAGTTGAGCTTTATCCAATCCTAATCATTTTGTATGTGTTATACCTTTTAACATAGCTATATTAATTTTAGACCAAGACTATAAAATGTAAACAACATTAAGAACTGATAATTCAGAAATATTTCTCATCTGATATCCTGGGTTTTCTATCTCAAATGGTTTGTCTGCAACTCCTTAAAACCAGGTAAATTTCCCGAGTTTTATTCTATAAAATTATGTAAAATAGTTGGGAATTAATGTTTCCGGACAAGCTGTCTGTAGCCATTGGTTCAATTTGTATCCAAGATCTCAACTACACCTCCCGGAACAGGCACAAATTCACCTCTCTTTTATCCTCGAACTTCCCGTAAATAATGAAACTTGTGTTCATAAGACTTAACAGGAGTACTTCTACTCGAGAAACCATTACGGTGGGGTTCCGCTAAAACCCTGATTTAAATCCCTGCTCAAGCGATTTTTTTTCTCTAGTTATGTGAATAAGTACAATCCTCTTTTTCAAGTATAAAAAGTCATAATAAGAGATTGATACATTTTCTGAAATTATCTGTTGAAAAATTATTATAAGTAATGCCACGAGTGATTTCCAAATTATCGATAAACTCACGACTCACGAGTAAGGAGTGGATTTATCTAGAGAGTTTGGAAATCAAGAGTGGCATTTGTTAGGACTATTTAACGAATAAAATTAAGCTGTTTACTCACAAATCATTATTTAAATATAGTTATTTTAAAATATTTATATATTTAATGTAAACGGCGATGTTTGAAAACAAATGAGAAACGATTAGTACGCTCCATTTGCTTCTTTTGTTCGTCACTGCAACCAGATCATATTATTTATTGCCAAAGGAACGCAATATTGTAAGAATGCACTCTAGTGGAGAAAAAATGAAACACACAAAACTGTATATTAATTCATTTCTGATGTCCTATGATGTAAATATAACAATTATATTTTTCTGGAATGTTATTACCTGGGAAAAAATACATTTAAGAAAGTGCAAGCAGTGGTTTTTTTTTTTTGTGGTATAATCAATTGCTACAAATGTTTTTATATTAACTCCCGCATGAGCTATGTGTTGACATTAATGCACTATATATACAATCTGGTAGCCGAATTTCTTAGAGAGTCAGTCACTGCAAAATAATGCTATGCCCTATTCAGAATGTTAAAAGGAGGTGCTTTCTTTATTATGATAAACTTTAGTTGGTAAATTCTAGGCGAAAAACGACTGTGATTGGTTGTAAATAAAAAATCATTGAAATGTGATTGATCATTGACTCCCATTTGGGACATGAGTTAAATAGTCATAAGTAATGCCACGAGTGACTTCCAATTTATCGAGAGGATTTGGAAATCAAGAGTGGCAGTTTTAGGACTATTTAAGCTGGTTACTCAAAAATCATTATTTAAATATAGTTAATTTAAAATATTTATATATTCAATTTAAACGGCGATGTATGAAAAAAATCTGCAACTTGATCTTATTTATTGTCAAATAGGATCGCAATATTGTAAGAGTGCACCCTAGTGGAGAAAAAATGAAACACATCAAACTGTATATTATAACGTACATCATAGTTATTAATTATTTTTTAGAAACAACTCTGTAAAATCAGTATTTAAAAACACAATTATTGAATACACAATTATCAAATGTGTAGTTCGAAGGAATCTGTTCACTATTTGCTATATTCAACGTATTTGTTAGAGATTCATTCACTGCAAAATAATGCTCTGACCTGTTGAGGATATTAAAAAGGAGAAGCTTTATTTATTTTTGGTAAACATAAATCGATAAATAGCGAAGAGAAACACGATTGGTCATTGGTTGTAAAACAAAATTCATTGAAACGTGATTGGCCATTGACTTCTATTTGGGGCACGAGTTAATTAGTCTATAAGAACGAATTGCTCCCTATTATAATCAGGTCAGTATTATTATTTTCATATAATTCTTATTTGTATACGTTTCAACGTCCAAGTTCATATACTTTTTTGTACTCAGTAGTCTGTGAATTTCTATTAGGCCTACTGTGTTTTATATGTAAAATATCAGTGATTTTATTTTTAATGGTAATATGAAATGTCAACTTTTATAAGATTCATGATATGTTCCTTTGAGGTATTATTCAAAATTAAAGTATAAAAAGTATAAAAATATTCTAACCTCAAAATGACGCTACACAAAACGATCGCTAATATATACTTCAATAAGGAACGTTGAAAGCATAAAATAACACCTAACTACGCTAAAGTTAAAATAAAAAAAAACAGAACGAACCCAGTTCGTGTAACCTCATCTACCAGATCTTCAATGAAACAATAGTTTTGAATCCTGCTGATGATGGGACTAGTCCCGAAAGCGCTACAGATAAATAACTAATAAAGTTGAGGAGGCGAACCTTGTAGGTAAATATTTCATAATATTATACTTTAATATTATGAAATGGTTATTAAGATGGAACGGGTCCTTATAATGAAATTACAATCCATTATTTGCCTTGACAACTGACGAGAACTAAGGGAAAACCTGTCAGATTTCTCGGTCCGGGATTTAAATTCTGAATCTCACGAAAGTGAGTCTCAAATGCAATTTCTTAGAATCATGTATAGCAAGCCTGTTGAATATTACTCTCAAGTTGTGATGAGATATCCTTCTCCGTTTTTCTATTTAATATACCAAGCTGAGTTTTGTTATTGTCTAGCAGCGAATGCAGATGAACGTAAGCAAACAATGATGGCTTGTATTAGTCAACCAAGCTGTGACTAGGGAAAGCTTTGGTGTAGCACGTGTCAGATTGAAAATAAGAGTAGAAGAATGGGATTGTGGCAGACCGTTGCGTAGTCTGCTAGGTAATACGCTACAAGTTAGAAGGTCGGGAGTTCTAGTCCCGATAAGATAATAATTTTTTAATTGGTTTCGACCTGTGGTACCATAGCCCTGGGTTCGGAATGAATACATACGTACGTTCTGAGCGCAAAGACGGCTCTCACGAAGGTCTGACAACCCGGCCCTCGTGTCAGTTGTATAAAAAGGTGGAGCATTAATTGTTGATTACTCCAAGAGCTTGTAAAGACATGTAGTGAGATTATTTGATTTTTACAAAAATGAGGTTTTGGAGTATTGTTCGACAAACTGATTTCTTCTTCTTCTTCGTAGCTCCACGGTCCAAAATATACCTTGGTTTCCTTGACAACAGCCCTCCTATCCTTAGCTTTCATTTTCATTTCTTCAACCCCAAACATGCTATGTTTTTCTTAATGTCATCCATTATATTCGGTCCTCCTCTCCATCTTCCTTCCTTAATTCTGACAGGACGACATAAACTGCAAAATTCATATACTCAAGTACTGGTTGCGGCTAATCCAAGGTGAACAAACAATGCTCAGAGCAATTTGTTACGACCACCAAATTAGAAACATAGATGTGAAATTCTGGGCAGACAAGGTTAGGAGAGAACTCCAAAAGATTGGGATGGGTTCGGTATGGGAAAAAAAGGGACTGAAAATCGCAAGAATGTGTGGAGAAAAATAAGAAGGAGGTACTCAGATATAAACCGACAAAATATTTTGGCCGAATGTGCGGGAAAACGATCACTGTTTTTACAAAGAGACCTAAAACAAGTTTGGGGAAAAGAATCTTATATACTCAATCTAGGATTTAAAGAGAGATCAGGGCTTGCTTGGTTCAGGTTAGGGGCATGGAATTTTTTAAAAATTAGCGACGATCACGATATGCGAATATGTCCAATGTGCGGGAGCTTTGAAGACGAGATTCATATATTAGGAAAATGTAACGATTTAGAATATTGGAAGCATCAGTTATTACCGGAAAGATTTCTAAATCCAAATCGTGAAAGATTGGCATGCTGGGAAACCCAGAAAATTGGATAAACGTGGATACATTTCTGGACAAAACGCGGAAAATAAGAACAACACATATTCAGGAATAAATAAATATGTTTACAAATTGCAATACCATTAATTTTTAATAATTCTACATAACTAAGTTAATGTATAATGTAATTGTATTGATATCTAATTGTAATATTATTGTGTTTTCTTTTTTGTTTTAAGTATATTATTACTAAACATCAACTTATTGTAACGGACTGTCAACAGTACGTACGGCTTACTGCCCGTGCGATCCATATTTGTAAATAACATTGTATGCATCTTACTTTTAGTTTAACAGAGTCCTCATGTATGTATGCAATTCTGATATCGAATAACAATTTTGGAAGTATTTTATCTAGTATTCGTATTACGTGACCCAACTTCCTCAATCTTACCAACTTGACAAAATTCATATGTGACCACTTACACATATTGGACTATGTATTTTCTGATCATATTTTTTTCGAAGACTAACTAACCAACTCTGTGGAATGCAGGCTTTCACGACCGGTAATCTTAATGATAAAAGATTCCAGACTATGTGGCCTTGGTCTATAACTGGAAGAAACACCAGTTATAGACCACGGCCACATAGTCCGGAATCTTTTAACATTATAACCAACTCTATTGCACTATCGAACCCGATGGTTCACGGCCGCGCCAACATATGCTCTCCATACATCCCTATCCTGAACTAATATTTTCCTATCATCTTCTATATACTTTACCTCCCTTTAATTGTTATTCTATCACCTCATTCTTGGCCTACCTTAGGCGTTTTCCCTCTGGTTTTCCAAAAAGGAGTTTACATGTTCCTCTTTTATTCCCATCCGGCACCGTCCTGTTCATCGCAATCAATGAGACTTCGCTATTCCCATTCGGCACCGTCCTGTCCATCGCAATCAATGAGACTTCGCTATTCCCATTCGGCACCGTCCTGTCCATCGCAATCAATGAGACTTCGCTATTCCCATTCGGCACCGTCCTGTCCATCGCAATCAATGAGACTTCGCTATTCCCATTCGGCACCGTCCTGTCCATCGCAATCAATGAGACTTCGCTATTCCCATTCGGCACCGTCCTGTACATCGCAATCAATGAGACTTCGCTATTCCCATTCGGCACCGTCCTGTCCATCGCAATCAATGAGACTTCGCTATTCCCATTCGGCACCGTTCTGTCCATCGCAATCAATGAGACTTCGCTATTCCCATTCGGCACCGTCCTGTCCATCGCAATCAATGAGACTTCGCTATTCCCATTCGGCACCGTCCTGTTCATCGCAATCAATGAGACTTCGCTATTCCCATTCGGCACCGTCCTGTCCATCGCAATCAATGAGACTTCGCTATTCCCATTCGGCACCGTCCTGTCCATCGCAATCAATGAGACTTCGCTATTCCCATTCGGCACCGTCCTGTCCATCGCAATTAATGAGACTTCGCTATTCCCATTCGGCACCGTCCTGTTCATCGCAATCAATGAGACTTCGCTATTCCCATTCGGCACCGTCCTGTCCATCGCAATCAATGAGACTTCGCTATTCCCATTCGGCACCGTCCTGTCCATCGCAATCAATGAGACTTCGCTATTCCCATTCGGCACCGTCCTGTCCATCGCAATCAATGAGACTTCGCTATTCCCATTCGGCACCGTCCTGTCCATCGCAATCAATGAGACTTCGCTGTTATTATTACATCTAGGGTATCTATAAAGACCATGGAGCTCACTAATATCCAGTCTTCTCCATTCACCTGTTTGTTTGTCACTCTCTTTGGTGGTCCAAACATTTTCGTAAGAAATTTATTTTCCTCCCTTAATATAAATGGAAGAATAACAGTTTTGTATATTTTCAATTTGACTTCTTTTGAGAGAATTTAAGAATAATAGAATGCATTTCAAGAATTGGGCATATGCTTAATTTCTTTCTGCACTTCACTCTTGTTTGTAATTATTGTTTCCAAGTATTTGAAATCAGCCACTTCTTCAAATTTTCCCTCATTTGCCATTAACTCTCCACTTCCATTACATATATCAATGTGTGATCGTATATTTAGTTTAAAAGATGGTATTCATCACTTATTTCCATTAACAGACTGATTTTTACGATATGTAGGCCTAATATACAGAGCAGATTATATTTTTATTGCACTCAAACTAGCGTCAGTGCTTCTCGTTTCCGGTGAACAACGACCCCTGCAGCCGCACGCTAAACCCATATTTCTCATTTGTTCTTTGTCCTTGTCTTCTCCCTGTTTTTCTACCTTCAAAGGCGCAGAACATGGTTACATTGCAACTTATAGCTACTTTACATTATTCTATAACGAATGTAATAGTCCTCTTTCACCGGAAACGACAAATTCTGATGCGGATCTCGTATCCCGCCGAGTGCTGGATAATGTCATAGACCGGTCAATACTTGATGATCACTGTTTTTCAAATCATCATCTAACTAACTAACTAACTCACTGACACTATCGAACCCGTAGGTTCATGGCCGCGCGGATATACGCTCTCCATATATACCTATCCTGAACTAATGTTTTTCAATCATCCCCTGTATAATGTACTTACCTCAAATAATAGTTAATGCTATTCTCCCACCTCATTCTTGGCCTACCAACTGGGCGTTTTCCCTCTGGTTTTTCTGCAAGAAGCTTCCATGCACGTCTTTTTATTCCCCATTCGTGCAACATGTCCTGCCCATCGCAGTCTACGAGACTTAACAGTTCTTATTATATCTGGCTTCCTATAAAGACCATGAAGTTCAATGTTATGTAAATTTTCTCCATTCATCTCTCTTTGGTCCAATTTTTTTCTAAGAACTTTATTCTCAAATACTCGTAATCTCCTTTCCTCCCTTAAAGTAAGAGTCCATGTTTCGCATTCATATAATATAACTGGTAGAACAATAGTTTTATATATTTTCAGTTTAACGTTTTTTGAAAGCAATTGGGACATCAAGAGTCTCTGCAATGCATAATAGCACGCATTTCCAGAATTGAGCCTATGATTAATTTATTGTGCGTCTCATTCCTATTTGTGATTATTGTTCCTAGGTATTTGAATTCAGCCACTTCCTCAAAATTTCCCTCATTTGTCATTAGCTGTCCATTTCCATTATATAATGTATTTCTAAGAGTGACCATATATTTAGTTTTATTGATATTTACTTCCAGTCCCAATTTCTTAGTGTTACTCAATAGCAAATCATCATATATAGGCAATTATCCCTTTCGGTGATTTTAAAACAAACTGTCCCCTCCTCGGAATTTCTGTGGAAATAAGACTTTTTTTATAAAAGACAAATAAATAACAATAATATGTTAGCAGATAAACACTAATCAATATAAGAAAGCCTGGGGAGAAATGCTGTACCATATTTTTCTCTGAAATGAGTTTTGTTTGTTTTATTTAATGTTTTATTATCGCGAATTTCTATTCAAATTTTCTTTATTAATGCGTTTAATACTGAAAGCAATTTTCGTAGGAAAACATTACACCTGATAAATTATTACGTTCTCCTCCCAGCAGCAGCCAGCGTTAACAATTTCGCACCTTCTCATTGTCATTTTAAAACAATCTCTCAGTTGTTAGACTATTATTTAAAATTTATTATTTTTATTTTATCTTATGTATAGATGGCATTAATAAAATTCATGATAAAATTCCGATCAGGCATTAGTTACAAAATTAAAATTAAAGTATAACATATTGTTATCTAAGAGATCCGTCTCCTCAACTGCGTGAATCAAATAATTATCTGTAGACCTTTCGGGACTAGTCCCATCATCAGCAGAGGGAGCAGGAAATATGTATGTATCTACTGACCCTAAATTCAATACTCATTCAGGGTCAATAGACACATATCTATTTCTTGCTCCTTCTGCTGATGATGGGACTAGTCTCGAAAGGCCTACAGATAATTATTTGATTAACACAGTTGAAGAGATGGGCCTGTTAGGTAAAATTTTATAATTTTATATTATAATTTTAATTTTGTTTAATCGGCCGCGGTGGACTAGTGGTTATGCTCCTTGCCTCTGGTCCCGAGGGTCGCGGGTTCAAACCCGGCCGGCGTCGATGGATTTTTTTAGGACGGAAAAATCCAAGCAGCGAGTCCTCCAGGAGAGACTTTAAGCCGTGGGTCCCGAGTCTGAAGATTTTCAGGCTTGTAAAAAATCCTTAAGCCTGAATGGAAAGGCCTCTAAGCAAAATTTACCGAATTTTCCCGTCCTAGTACTACCTTGGTTTCCTAGATGTCAGTATGAGGCGGAAAACTGACCACGGGCCACTAAAAAATGACATCTATACGAAAACACGTGTAAGTAAATTAGTATAGTTCAAATTCTTCCCTGTAGGAGGAGAGCGCCTAAATCTCTGTAAAGGGAAAACATGGGCTTACAATACAATAATTTTGTTTATAGACGCATTAACATCAATGTCACATTGCTTTTTATGACATCTTTACTTGTAACAATTGGTATAGCCTATATGTTTCTATTGAACATTTATATGTTTATCAAGGTGATTATAATATTCTTTTATTTATTTATTTATTTATTTATTTTACCTGATGGAGTTAAGACCGTAAGGCCTTCTCTTCCACTTCACCAGGATTAAATTATACATATAATAAGAATTATGATTAATGATACATAGGCCTAATAGATAATGATAGACTACACAATATAAAGTTGACAAGGAGAAGAAAGAAAAAAAATAATAATAATAAAATAAAAATAAAACTTAAGTTTTATTTGATTTTCATATTTATTAAGATATAATTCAGTGACGACTGTTTCGGTACACTGTACCTTCTTCAGACATGTTAACAAATTATGAATTGTTGCTTAGATCAGTTGATATGTACTATAATAACACAATTCATAATTTGACAGCTGTTTCGGTACACTGTACCTTCTTCAGACATGTTAAGAAATGTTGCTTAGATCAGTTGATATATACTATAATAACACAATTCATAATTTGTTAACATGTCTGAAGAAGGTACAGTGTACCGAAACAGCTGTCACTGAATTATATCTTAATAAATATGAAAATCAAATAAAACTGAAGTTTTATTTTTATTTAATTAATAAATATGGATTTTCATCAAGTAAACACCAACTCAATTGATTAAATAATAATCATAATAATAATAATAATAATAATAATAATAATAATAATAATAATAATAATAATAATTATAACATATAATTAGATTAAGTAAATGGCTTGGTAAAGAAAGTTTAAAATATAAAGAAACAATAAAAGTGTACATGGAACAGGGTTATATATTATATTGTCTAAAGAAATGTGAAGTGAGTTTCTTTTTAAACTGTTTTTGAGTCGGGCAGTCCTTGATACACGAGGGGAGGGAATATTATGATGATTACCAGAGATTTCGAGAACTATTTCGGGCTTAATGTTTCCTCACATTTATCTTACAGGTAAGAAAAACCCGAAAACTTGCTCAAATAATTTGTCCCGTCCGAGAATCAAACCCGGACCACTACGTCTGAGGCAACAACATTACCCTAAACTATAGCGGTGGACTCTTTAATTTATTTATTATCCAGTTTTCCTATAATTTCTATCTAAACTTACAAACTCACTTTATTTTTATACATGAATTCAATGGATATTGCAGAATCTGGACCAGGGTAATTAGCGATAAGAATCTCATTACAAAAATATATGGGCACTTTTTCAATAATTAGCTGAAAAATCTTAGGATTTCAAAAGCATGTGTTTTGGCTGTATGGATGGCATGTTACTGAGACACCTGTTTTTACATTTTAGCAAATTGTGTGGAAAGTCATATTCTACACATTTTCTTGATAGATGCAGTAGACGTCATAAAATGCTATATTTTAAGCCCAGAAAATGCTCTACAATGATTATGAGCCTAATAATACAATGGTGAAAAATGAATTTTTAAGTCTCCTCTTTTTTTCTTCAAAAACTTGTGAAACTGATTGTATCTGTTCATTGTTCACTTTATTAATCGTTTTGAGTGCTACAACAGGCTACTTTTTTTTTTTTCATAAGTAACGCCACGAGTGATTTCCAATTTATCTAGAGAATTTGGAAATCAAGAGTGGCATTTGTTAGGACTATTTAGCGAATAAAATTAAGCTCTTTACTAAAAAATAACTATTTGAATATAGTTACCGGTGTTTTAAAATATTTATATAGTTAATGTAAACGGCGATGTTTGAAAACAAATTAGAAATGTGAGGTTATGTATATTCACTGCAACTCGAACATATTATTTATTGCCAAATAGGATCGCAATATTGTAATAATGCACTCTAGTGGAGAAATAATGAAACATCGAACTATTATAATCAACATTATAGGTTAATCATTTATATTTTGAATAAACAACTCAGTAAAATCACTGAATCTATTCATTATTCGCTATATTCAATGTATTTGTTGGAGAAAAATAATGGTCTAACCTGTTCAGAATATTAAAAAAGGAGGAGCTTTCTTTATCACAAAAGCAGGAGCTGATAAAGAGAAATCGATAAAGAGCGAGGTGAAACACGACTGTCATTGGTGTAAAACAGAATTAATTGAAACGTGATTGGTCATTGACTACCATTTGCGACATGAGTTAAATAATCAATTTAATTTGTATTAGCTGAAAAGCAAAGAAGCACGTTTTGACACTTTCGTGAATGTTTTACACTTATTTGCCCCGGAATGATTTCCCCCCCCCAAAATATATGCATTGAATCCCTACGATTTTTCTGCTAATTAACGCATTGAAAAAGTGACTAGGATTTTTTTAAATACTCTAATTATCCTTGCCTAATCAGACCCAATTATGAGAACGGAAACAAAATCACTTCCTGCAATGTTGTCAGATTTTTTTCGATGATTTGTTTAACAAAAACTGTGTTCACATAATATTTTTAATTCTAATTATATCTATTATTAGGCTAATCTGAACCGTAGGGAGTGATCTGTGTCTGGGATTTAACCAGGGATTTTTTAAAGTTCATCATAAATATTCAAGTTTTAAGAATAATTTTTGAACACCTTGGAGATAACTACTAAAGTCAAATTGATACAAATGAACATGTCTGATCCAGTCGTCCTCAACTGTATATTTTTTAATTGCAGAGGCCCAAATTCAGCGTTTAATTAATGCTTCGTATTGTGAGGATTTTGTAGAGATGGTTGTAGCCGATGGTTTCCTTTAACAGTCTTCCATTGCCGGCCTCTTTTAAAATGTCAGTTCCTTCGAAAATATTTATTTTATATTGGTGGTACGGAACTGACGCTACGTCGTTTAATATATCCAACAATGGAATTTTCCTCATCCGAAAAAAAAAGACTCGCGGGAACGAATCAATGAACCTTGTATCCAGGGACGAACGCGCTACTCCGAGACCATCAAGGCCTACTATACTTGACTGTATAAGTAGTGCTACCAGTTATCAATAAGCCGAAAGGTCGCGGGTTCGAGTGCTAATGGGATCAGGATTTTTAAATTGACTTTGTACTAGAATTGACTCAGTCTGTAACGAAAATGAGTACCAAATGCTTATTCTGGGGGTAAATACAGTCTTCAGCAGTGCTGTCAATCAGACTGACATTAAGTACCGAATATCTAGCAAGTTAAATCATTAACATGTACTACCCCAAAAGCCTCGAGGTCTGTAGTAGGATCACATTACTTTTACCAGCTCCAATCTGAATTTTGACTTTTTTTTTCATTTATCTTAAATAGGTATATATTTAGTGTCAACCGCTGTGGTCTCGAGGTAGCCTGTTGTCTTGTCACGCAGAGGGTCGGGTTCGATCCTCGGTCGGGACAAGTTTCCTGTTTTTTTTCGGGGTTTTTCCTCACCAGTAAGACAAATGTCAGGGAACGTTAAGGCCCAAACGGTCCCCGAACATCGTCTGGCCATCATTATCATATTCATTAAGTTTAGGATTAGGTCCGTCGCCGTGGCGTAGTCGGTAGAGTCCCTATCTTCCACTCCGGCGACACGCGTTCGATTCTCGGCGGGGTAAGGGATTTTAAATCTCTACTTTGGGTCTGGGTGTGTGTCCTGTCCCACCATTAATGCTCAACTGAGTGCACATTTTCTAAAAAAAAAATTAAGTTTAGGATTAAGGTTTCTCCTGGCACATCATTACCATCATCACTTAGCATATATCATCGGGGCAGTGTAATTCCGCCTTCCAGGTGTCCCAACCTCAGAAGTGGGTTACAATAACACCATACCAGGAGAACATACCAGAATGTCGAAATGGCAAGTGGTGGCATTGAATAAAAAAATATTTAGCGTTTAGTAGCTTAGAAGTGAATGTAGTTATACATTTTGCTCCAATATACACTATCAAAAAATATTGAATAAATGTATAGATCTCTTTTCACCATTACCGTAGACCTACTTGATTTTTCCGTTTTGTGTAAAGAGTTTCTTAAAATTTGACTGAGTCTATTTTCTAACAAAATGAATCCGTCCAATTCTTAACTAAATATTACAAATAGTTATACAGTACTTTAGATAGTAAACATCAGCAAAATAAAATAACTCTTAAGAAATAATTTAATTTTGCTCTATTTTGAATTAAAATTTAAAAGAATAATATTACTCTAGCTATGTAAAATAGTCTAAGATCGCCAGCATTTTATTTCATTAAAAAGTTCTGATTTTATATATTTATTAGAATATTTATCATAAGTAATGCCACGAGTGGTTTCCAAATTGTCGATAAATTCACGACTCACGAAGTGAGTCGTGAATTTATCTAGAGAATTTCGAAATCAAAAGTGGCATTTGTTAGGACTATTTAACGAATAAAATTAAGCTTTTTACTCACAAATCATTATTTAACTATAGTTATTTTAAAATATTTATATATTTAATGTAAACGGCGATGTTTGAAAACAAACGAGAAACGTTTGGTACGCTTCATTTCCTTCCTTTGTTCATCACTGCAACCAGATCATAATATTATTTATTAACAAAGGATAGCAATATTGTAAGAATGCACCCCAGTGGAGAAATTTATAACCAACGTTATAGGTATTAATTAATTTGATGTCCTATTATGTAAATATGTCAATTATATTTTTTCTGCAACGTTATTTCCTGGAAAATAATTCGTTTAAGAAAATGCAAACGGTGTTTTTTTTTTTTTGGTATAATCAATTGTTACAAATGTTTTTATATTAGCTATCTATCGCATTCGCTTTCTGCTGACATTCATGCACTATATGTACAATCTGGTAGCCGTATTTCTTGGAGGGTCAATCACTGCAGAATAATGCTGTGACGTATTCAGAATGTTAAAAAGGAGGTGCTTTCTTTATTAAGATAAACTTTAGTTGGTAAATTTTAGGCGAAGCACGACTGTGATTGGTTGTAAATAAAAAAGCATTGAAATGTGATTGGTCATTGACTCCCATTTGGGCCATGAGTTAAATAGTCATGAATAGGTCAGGTTCTGAGACTTCCATCTGTGATTGAGTATTTGAGATACGGTGTTTAATACCCAAGTTATAATTATTATTATGCTCTTATTATAAAAAAATAATTTTTGTGCACTGCTGTGATCTCGGGATAGCGTCGCTGTTTTATGCGAATCGAGACCATGTTCAATCCCCGGTCGGAACAAGTTTCCTGGGTGATGGATTTTTCGGTTTTTTCCTCACCTGCAAGACAAATCTCAGGACAATTTAAAGCCAAAACGCTACTCAAACATCATCTTGATATCATAATCGTCATTATCATATTAGCCATGTTTAGCATGAATGTGTGTGTGAACGGTGTCTTAATATTGTGTTGTCCCGGAGGAGGCCCTGACATTGAACTGATCACTCATTCGGGGAGGCCTCCTTATGTACTTACTTACTTACTTACTCACTAGCACTATCGACCCCGTAGGTTCATGGCCGCGAGGACACAAGCTCTCCATACATCCCTATCCTCAGCTAATGCTTTCCAATCATTCCCTGTATAATCTACTTCCCTCAAATCATAGTTAATGTTATTCTCCCATCTCATTCTTGGTCTACCAACTGGGCGTTTTCCCTCTGGCTTTCCTACAAGAAGCTTCCATGCAAGTCTTTCATTCCCCATACGTGCAACATGTCCTGCCCATCGAAGTCTGCGAGACTTAACTGTTCTTATTATATCTGGCTTCCTATAAAGACCTTGTAGCTCATTGTTATGTAGTCTTCTCCATTCACCTGTCTGTTCATTTCTCTTTGGTCCAAAAATTTTCCTAAGTACTTTATTCTCAAATACTTGTAATCTCCTTTCCTCCCTTAAAGTAAGAATCCATGTTTCGCACCCATATAATATAACTGGTTGAATAACAGTTTTATATATTTTCAGTTTAACGTTTTTTGAAAGGAGTTGGGACATCAAGAGTCTCTGCAATGCATAATAGGACGCATTTCCAGAATTGAGCCTATGTTTAATTTCTTTGTGCATCTCATTCCTGTTTGTGATTATTGTTCCTAGGTATTTGAATTCAGCCACTTCCTCAAAATTTCCCTCATTTGTCATTAGCTGTCCATTTCCATAATATAATGTATATATTTAGTTTTATTGATATTTACTTCCAGTCCTAATTTCTTAGTGTTACTCAATAGTGTGTGCGTGTTGTCCTTTAGTATCTCCTTGCTATCGGCCAATAGTACTACATCATCAGCATAAACTAACATCTTATTAATACCATTGAGTTGTAAGCCTTCCTCATTCTCTAAAGATTTAATGGTATGCTCTAGCATAAAATTAAATAGTAGAGGAGATAGTGCATCTCCTTGCTTCAACCCATTCTGGATTTCAAAAGTGTCCGAAAACTGTTTGTCTACACGCTGACCAAAAAATATATGTATGATTCATAATTTAAAATCCCTTTCCCGACAGGTCGTACCACTTAACTCCCAGATGACGTATGGGATTAAAAATGTAGCATACCTATAAGTTGAGAGGTTAAAAGTGACATAAAGAAAGGAAAAATAAAATGTGTATCATGAATCGTTTATGTTCTGAGACATTCATCAATGATACGATGTTTAATTCTCGAGTTTTAATTGTTATTATTTTTTATTTAAAAAAAAAGATTTTTAATTATTATGGATTAATTAGTGACAGCAAACAAAATTGTGATTTGTTTTCCTTATACCAACATAATTATGCACGATTCATGATTATGAAAAAAAGTAATCAGGCTAATGAAATAAAGGATAGAGTTTGCTATCCATAAAATAACATAATGATTTAAAATCTAAATGCTTTACTAATAAAATAACATAAAAATATCGACAACCAAATAACGTTTCTCAAAGGTCTAAATACAATAGGATATTTCATAGTCTAAACCATCTGTACATTCATGGTTACCTTTCTAACAAAATATAAGATCACCAATTTTTAATGAACTCTTTTGGTGGTCTTAAACTATTGTTACTATAATGTTTTGATGTTACCGAATTTGTGACCATGAGTCCGTCGCTGTGACGTAGTCGGTAGAGTCCCTACCTTCCACTCCGGCGACCCGGGTTCGATCCCCGGCAAGGTAATGGATTTTAAAAAGTCTCCACCTTGAGACTGGGTGTGTGTCGTGCCCTAGTGTACTCATTGGATTTAATTCCTCTAAAAAAATTGTGACCACGTAGTTCATGAGCAGGACACTAGCTGTCTAACCATTTAACGAAACTTCTTATCGTCTCCAATGATGCATACATTCGTCCTTAACTATTTCAGTGTTGTTTACATACAAATCCTAAGTCATTTACTTAATTTTCTATAGAGTATCTGCTGAATCTGCGCTTTTGCGAGTTTTATTCTTCCTCTATCTCTGTTACGTAAAAGCTGCTAAGACCATAATTGTACTTTTTATGAAAAAATGGTATTTATATTTTTCTAACATGCTCGGCATAATAAACTCATTTCAATCCATTTTGGACTTAACTCACTTTACACGTCAAACACGGGCAGTTCTTCTTTCTTTTTACACGCTTTATGTTAGCTTGACCTGTATCAGTCTACGTAACGGAATCTTTGAACACGATTTTCACTCACTTAGAAACATTGGATCGACTTGAAACTTTGTATACTTTTAAAGGACCAATGACAATACAATAATTTCATAAATGTTTTCTAAGATCCTGACCAGGATCGTCAGGACATAAAAAAATGAAGACCGATATAATAGGTTGCGTACTTATCGACTTTTAGTCCATCGTTTTAAGAAATTGACATTATATCCTCTGGTAGCTCATTTGGTAGAGCGGTGGACTGTAGTGGTATATAATTTCAGTAATCCATAGGTCGCTGGTTCGAATCCGGCACGGAGGATTTTTTTAGAAGAGTATTACTTTTAGCTGATACTACAATAGTATCGAATTTAAAGATATTTACATTTTTATATTATTCTGTAAAATATTAATGACAATTATGTAAACTTACCACATTATAATTTATCCAAAAAATATGAGAAGGATACGTTTAACCGTAACTATTTATCTATATTAAAATATTAAAAAATATTATAATAATGTTAGATAATGATTAAAAATATATATAATTATATTCCTGCCTAGACACTAAAAATATCCGGCACTGCCTAGACACTAGCAATTCCGGGATTCCGGTTCACAACAATCAATTAAACTAAAAATAAAAAAAATAAATAATAGTTTTAAAAAACTAAAACAACACGCTTTATTAGAAAACCAAACTAAAAAATAAAAAAAAATAAAATTTTAATTTTCAACACGCTTGGGATAAAATTAAAGTGGTCAATAAAAAAAATCATCTCCACCACATCTAGAATAAAACAAGAGTTATCTACAAAAAAATAATTTTACCATCAAAAGCGTGGGGTGCTCTATATCAATTAATATATTTGATAATAAACATATATTGGTAAAAATAAAGTCTCTAAGAAGAAAACGTAAAAACCATAAAAAGCACCCCACGCTTTTGATGGTAATTGTTTTGTAGATAACTCTATAGTTTTAATTCTAGATGTGTTGGAGATGATTTTTTTATTGACCACTTTAATTTTATCCCAAGCGTGTTGGAAATTGAAATTTTTATTTTTTAGTTTGGTTTCCTAATAAAGCGTGTTGTTTTAGTTTTTTAAACTATTATTTATTTATGCTTTTCTTAATTTAAACTATTCTTTGTTGATACTTTTATTTGTCTCATCCATTGGAGTCTTACAGAGACGCTACCTGTCTGGAGAGGATGTTAAACTTTGGATCAATAAATGTAGTATTTACTTTTTACTACTACTTTTTGACCTCATGAGGGCATGGATGGCCTCCCCGAATGAGGGATCACCTCAATGTGAAGACTTATCCGAGGCAGTACAAACATTTAAGACAAAACACACCATTCACTCACACATTCATACCAAACTGAACGAATATGTTAGGATGATTATAATAGCCAAATGATGTTCGAAGACTATTCAGGATCGAATTCGGGTCTACTGCGTATAAATCAATGACTATATATATTATTAGGTGATGGCCGGGGGTTCGTCTTTACATAGTTTACGTCGTAAATAATCACACAGATGTCGTGTAATTTTACAATCACTTTATTTACTTCTACAAATTATCAATTTACACGCAATATGCACTAACAATTAATCTTGATTCAAAGTTTATGTCTCACAATTATTTACAGCCTCTGCTGAGTACACCGACTATAATTTATTTCCTCTTCGCACTTGACCTATCGCTGTCAAAAACACGGCTGAATGACTCCTGCCTTCGCCATAGGTAGGGCCTATATAAGCGAAGAGGAACTTTCTAGGCTCTCGGCCTAGGCACTTCCAAACATGGAAGCCTCTGGCTACGGATCTTTCCCGAAAGGGGAAGTAGAGACTCGTAGAGATATCTGGAATGAGAGCCCAGACATTTCGATGATCTTTGTGGGTATTTCGACTCGCGAGTCAGTGACTCGCAAATGTTCCTACCAATGTGAGACCAATAATGCTCGTCTTTGCCAGCGAAATTCAAACGCCGTTATTAAGACGCGTCACAATATACATACAGAGTGTAACTAAATTTCCATTACAGACTTTGATGACGTGTAGAGGGGACCAAGACGGTCACTTTAGCATAGGAACACTTGTCCGGAAACGTTCCGTTTCCCGCTACATGTAAAATACTACAACACACGTTTCTCTTTAATGCCTGCTTGTAAGGGGCTCGATGTGACGATCACGTACGACAATACAGTCACGGTACCTCCGTATCATGTTCTAGTACACACGATCTTCAATCTTTGGTCCTGCAGCATCCGCCTCAGCCATAACCCGCGCCAGTAGTCTTCCTTGGATGCCAAAGAGATCTAGTAAATCAGCTTGCCTAGTAGTCTAGCGGGGTCAAGTCGGCAGATGAACAGGGTCCTTGGCGAAGAAAATATGGAAGACGTGAACTGTGTTGTGGTATTTTGCGTGTAACGGGGAAACGAAACGTTTCCGGACATGAGTTTCTACACTAAACGTAACTGTATTTTATTCATCGAGTATATCTAGTATATTTGACTTCCAATCAAAAAGTTTGTATCCTTACAAGATACATCATTTTTATAATAGTAATTTTTTTTTTGTAAATGCCCGAGGTTGTCTTTCGACATTCCTGGTGTTCTCTCCTGGCATGGCGTACTTGTAATCCACTTCTGAGGTTGGGGCGCCTGGAAGGCGGGGTTGCCCTGATGATATGATGGGTGATGATGATGATGATGATGATAATGGTGCGCCAGGAGAATCCCTAATCCTAAGCTTAATCTAAGATGAATATGAATGATCATGATGCGATGGCCATATGATTTCGGGGACCGTTTGGGCCTTAAAGTTTTCCTGACATTTGTCTTACAGGTGAGGAAAAACTCCGATAAAAACCTCATCCAGAAAACTGTCCCGACCGGGGATCGAACCCGGGCTCTCTGCGTAACAAGGCATTACGCTACCTCGAGACCACAGCGGTGGACATAATAGTAATTATCCATCCATAGTAATTCTGCCCGAAGGCAGGTCCTTCACTGCAATCATAGCATTTTCATGCTATACTTGCAGCTTTACTAGGGAATTGTGTAGGTGTGGTAGCTTCCCGTTGTTTTCCACACCGGTGAAGGATGATGGTGATGATGATAATGATAAGGATGATGATGAAGATGATGGCTATATGATTTCGGGGACCGTTTGGGCCTTAAAGTTTTCCTGACATTTGTCTTACAGGTGAGGAAGAACCCCGATAAAAACCTCACCCAGAAGAACTGCCCCGACCGGGGATCGAATCCGGGACCGCTGCGTGACAAGGCAGCACGCTACCTCGAGACCACAGCGGTGGACATAATAGTAATTATAATAAACGATAATTATTATAGTAGTACTGTGTAGGATAATATTAATCAATATATTTTAAAAGTTCATTTCAATGGTCCCCGCTACACGTCCTCAAAATCTGTAATGTTACACTCTGTATACATATTATTTTTCTCGTTGTTGCATATCACATATTTTGTATTTTTAAATCTATTCTCGTGGCGCTTCATTATCATTTATCACGCATCATATCATCGGATAACGCAACTCCGGCTTTAAGGCGCTCCAACTTCAGAAGTGGGTAACAATAATGCCAGGGGAGAACACCAGAAATGTCGAAATGACAACCTGGAGCATTGATTAAAAAAAAAAAGTTTCATTGTTTTGTATTTAAATGTATTCACTCACTAACTAACTCACTGGCACTATCGAACCCGGAGATTCATATCCGTGCGGACATAAGCTCTCCATACGTCCCTATCCTGAGCTAATTTTTTCCAATCATCCCCTGTATAATCTACTTTCCTCAAATCATAGTTAATGTTATTTTCCCAACTTATTCTTGGTCTACCAACTGGGCGTTTTCCCTCTGGTTTTCCTACAAGAAGCTTCCATGCACCTCTTTCATTCCCTGTTTGTGCCACATGTCCTGCCCATCGCAGTCTGCGAGACTTAACTGTTCTCATTATATCTGGCTTCCTATAAAGACCATGTAGTTCACTGTTATGTAAGTCTTCTCCATTCACCTGTATGTTCATCTCTCTTTGGTCCAAAAGTTTTCCTAAGAACTTTATTCTCAAATACTCATAATCTCCTTTCCTCCCTTAAAGTAAGAGTCCATGTTTCGCATCCATACAATATAACTGGTAGAACAGTAGTTTTATATATTTTCAGTTTAACGTTTTTTGAAACGAGGTGGGACGTCATGGGTCTCAAATGCATAATAGCACGCATTTCGATAATTGAGCCTATGTTTAATTTCTTTGTGCATCTCATTCCTATTTGTGATTATTGTTCTTAGGTATTTGAATTCTGCCACTTCCTCAAAATTTCTCTCATTTGTTGTTAGCTGTCCGTTTCCATTATATAATGTATTTCTATGTGTGACCGTATATTTAATTTTATTGATATTTACTTCCAGTCCCAATTTCTTAGTGTTACTCTATAGTGTGTGTGTGTGTTGTCCTTTAGTATATCCTTGCTATCGCCCAATAGTACTACATCATCAACATAAACTAACAGCTTATTAATACCATTGAGTTGTAGGCCTCCTTTATCTTCTAAAGATTTGATGGCATGCTCTACAAAAGTAAATGGTAGAGGGGATAGTGCATCTCCTTGCTTCAACCCATTGTGGATTTAAGTGTCCGACAACTGTTTGCCAACACGGGCCCTAATCTTTGTGCCATTTAGACACATAAATGTATTCACTATGTATCAAAATAAGCTACCATCCTTATACTGTACCAGTACAACTTTGATTAAATCTCTTAATGAAACCCACAAATTCAATGGCGCATGCACAAAGCCCATCTTGGGTCCTTATCCTCATCCAACTGACTCCATTTCATAACTTCGACATCCAATCAATAGGATTCATCTGGATATTATCCTCCCACATACTCCCTAGGTCTTTCTAATGGTGTTTTCACACAAGGGTTCCCCAATAAAAGCTGAAAATATGCCAATTCGAGCTATATGACCTGGTTACGAAATTAGACTGCTATCGTATAACGACATAGTGATTCATTTTATAGACTATTTAACTCATGCCCCAAATGGGAGTCAATGACCAATCACGTTTCAATGATTTCTGTTTTACAACCAATCAGAGTCGTGTTTCACGAAATATTTATCAGTGTTAGGATTATCATATATTAAACAAAGCTCCTCCTTTTTAATATTCTGAACAGGTCTGACCGTTATTTTGCAGTGACTGAGCCTATAACAAATACGGCTACCAGATTGTATATAATAGTGCTTACATGTCAACATTTGTAGCAATTGATTATACCACCAAAAAAAGAAACCACTGTTTGCACTTTCTTAAATGTATTTTTTCCCAGGTAATAATCGAGAAAAATATAATTGTCATATTTACATCATACGACATCAAAAATGAATTAATATACAGATTGATGTGTTTCATTTTTTCTCCACTAGAGAGCATTCTTACAATATTGCGTTCCTTTGGCAATAAATAGTATGATCTGGTTGCAGTGATAAACAAAAGAAGCAGTAGAAGCGTACCTATCGTTTCTCATTTGTTTTTCAAACATCGCCGTTTACATTAAATATATAAATATTTTAAAATAACTATAGTTAAATAATGATTTGTGAGTAAACAGCTTAATTTTATTCGTTAAATAGTCCTAACAAATGCCACTCTTGATTTCCAAATTCTCTAGATAAATTCACTCCTCACTTCGTGAGTCGTGAATTTATCGATAATTTGGAAATCACTCGTGGCATTACTTATGAAAATGTTTTTACTTCCTTAAACCATGTATCAGACTTTTTTACATAAAAATAGTTTATATTTAAATAACGTATGATTGATTTCATATATAAGCCCATAAATTCAATAAATGGTCAGTGCTGCAGTTTGCAATCGATAATTGTGTTAAAAAGTACTCATGTGTATCACATTAGCTTCACCACTTCACCGATAAAGGGGATATTTCCATCCCCAGTATAGTTCAATTTCTTTAAAGTGGTTAGCATATTTCCTTCATATATTTCAGTTAACTATCAACTATTTATAAACGCGAAAAGAGTAGTTAAATGACTCTGTTAATATTTTAGCGTAGGCGGCTTCGTGGCGCACGCAGTTATACGCTTGCCTCTCACCGCAGGGGTCCCGAGATCGAGTCTCGGTCACTTGAAGTGGGTTTCGTGGTGGACGAAACGGAGCTTGGACAGGTGTTTCTCGAGGTTTTCTCCCGTTTTCCTCCTGCCACAATGTCTTCTCTTCTTCTTCTTCTGCTACATGGTTTTAGGCTATGCAGCCTGTTCCGGCGAAGTTAAAAGTGGAGTCCATCTTCAACGTGGTCGGCTAACATCTCTTGTTCCTCTGGGATTATACAGGAAGGTTCTTTTTGGTATTCTTTCGTTGTTTATTCTCATTAAGTGTTCTCTCAATTTCTTATTATTTTCGCTGATTTTATCTTCAATTTTATATATATTTAATTCTTCTCGTATAGTTTCATTCCTTATTCTATCCGCTCTTGTGCATCCTTTCACATTACGTAAAAACAGAATTTCCGCAGTCTGTTTCCTGCTTTTATCCCTTGATTTCATTACCCAATTCTTACTTCCATACAACAAGAAAGGAACAGCCATTGTTTTATATAATTTACGTTTCGTATCTTTCCTTGTTTTCCGACCTAAGGTTCTTTTTATGGTTCCACAAATAGCCTGAAATTTATTTACTTTACGTTCTATATATTTATTTTCTCTATAAGTTATATCACATCCTAAATATTGGAAATGTGATATTTGTTCTATTATTTTGTTATCCAGTACAATTTCTGATCTAATTCCATATTTACCAATAAATGCCATTACTTTTGACTTATTTATTGATATTTTACAATTATATCTATTGGCTATTAATTTAAATGTATATGCTAACATTTGGAGCTCATTTTCAGATTCTGCTAAAAGTACAACATCGTCAGCGAATAATAAAGCATTTATTTTATCTTTATTATCAATTAATATTCCTTCATTAGTTAAAACCTTCCATTCTTTTAGGATATCGTCCATATACATATTAAATAATATAGGTGAGAGTGAACACCCTTGTCGTACTCCTTGGTTTTTTTGAAAAAAATGTTTTATTTTTAGTCAACTGAGGGTCAATACAAATATTTGTTCCATAGTACAAGCTCTTAACAGTTTCTATAATCTGAATAGGGAGCCCTTTTTCTTTTAGGATATTCCACAATATTTCCCTGTTTACTCGATCAAATGCTTTATCTAAGTCTATAAATAACAAATGTGTTTCTAGGTTTTTTTCTTGTCTTTTGTTTATTATCTGATTCAGGCCACAATTTCATTCCACCATTTCTCCATACTCATCTCATCTATTTCATTTGATTTCGTTCATCTACCCCCGTGATGGTGCGTCAGAAGTAGTCGGCCGGCCCCCTTGTCATTCACAGATCTCTATATAAGGGTTTCATCTCATCTCATTCCCGAGTTAGACATGAGTTGAGGATATTTTATTTAATATTTTAGCTTAGCTAAGGTACCAATATTTTAGCGTAGTTATGAAAAGCTGACGTGCTCATACAGATACTGTTCCTTAAGTAATGTCGTTATTTTTAAACAAAAATTTACTTGGAATGTTTTCTGACAAGAAATGAAACTCTTCTTCAAAGTAGAGACCTTCAGATTCTATGGTCTTGAGCTAACTTTCAGCGAGATTTATTATCTCGCTATGTTACCAGTCTCTGGTTTTTGATGCGATGAAATCATTGAGATCCATTTCTACAGCTTTAATGTTTTAGAAATTTCCTTAAAAAGCATGGATCGAAACAAATAGTAATCTGAAGGAACAAAATCAGGTGTAGCAGTTCGATTTCTTCCAATTCCTGAATATTTGTCATGATTATTCGTGCAGAATCGGCTCAGGTCGGATTTGAACCCGCGACTCTCAAGATTTCGTGAACTCGTTCCAGTTGTTGAGAATAAAGATCTGCATCGACTCTACGCCCGTTTGCAAGAAGGTATGAAGAAAGAAACAGAAGAAGAAAATAAAACTAATAAGTTGTAACATCATATTAAGAGATTCTGGGCTATGTGGCTGTAGTAGTCCATAGCTGGTATTTCTTCCAGACGTTTCTCCCTCAACCGCGGAGGATATCTTTAGTGGCGTGTACTTGTAGGTAGTGTTTCCTGGTCGGAGACTCGACTTATTCACTGTAAATGAGGAAGAATCGTCTGGAAGAAACACCAGTCTCATTTAATAATGATGATGATAATAATAATAATAATAATAATAATAATAATAATAATAATAATAATAATAATAATAATAATAATAATAATAATAATAATCATAATCATCATCATGAACAAATTCGTTTTAGGGCATGTGGCCTGTACGGTAAACCTAGCGAAGATGGTCTTGATCTTTCCACCGATGTTTTGGTCTTCCTTGGTCCCTATGTCCAGTTGGGGTATATTGGAATGCCAATTTTGGAAGTCTATTTCTTGCCATTCTCCTCAGATGATTTTTCAATTTAATAATAATAATAATAATAATAATAATAATAATAATAATAATAATAATAATAATAATAATAATATTATTAATGCTTTATTTTAGCTGGCAGAGTTAACGCCATAAGGCCTTCTCTTCCACTCAACCAGCGAATAGTAGAATTATACAAAAGTTACATACATCTTACAATTTTGAGATATTATTAAAATACAGACTAAACAACATACAATGATGATATGAGCTAATACTAACAAAAACATAGAATATAATAAAATTAAAATGATATAAAATAAAGTAAGTAGCTTCCTAGATGATTATTAATGGAATGCTCTATATAGTTGTTATGCAGTTAATGTTTTGATTGTGTCGAACTTTAGATATCAGTTAATTTGGATTTAAATAATGATAGCGATTGACAGTCCCTGACATGACTGGGAAGTGAGTTCCATGCTCTAGTCATAGATATTGTGTAAGATTCAGAATATAGACAGGTCTTGTGCTGTGGTATCAAAAGTAAAGAAGAGTCTTGTGATCTTGTTCCTAAATTGTGATGAACCGATACATTTTGAAAACGTGTTGTTAAATAACTTGGTAAATATGTGTGCAGAATTTGGAATAGTAAGGTAATTTAGAAGAAACAGGTCTACAACAGATCAGATTTTTAGTATAAGACAGATTTTAGAAAAGAAATGGGAATATAATGGTACTGTACATCAACTATACGTAGACTTCCAAAAAGCATATGATTCAATTAAGAGGGAGAAGTTATATAGTATCCTGCTGGAGTTCGGAATTCCTAAAAAGTTAGTTAGACTTATACGAATGTGTCTAAATGGCTCAACGAGTAGGGTGCGTGTAGGCAAACAGTTTTCAGACACTTTTGAAATCCAGAATGGGTTGAAGCAAGGAGATGCACTATCTCCTCTACTATTTAATTTTGTACTAGAGCATGCCATTAAATCTTTAGAGAATGAGGAAGGCCTACAACTGAATGGTATTAATAAGCTGTTAGTTTATGCTGATGATGTAGTACTACTGGCCGATAGCGAGGAGATACTAAAGGCCAACACGCACACACTATTGAGTAACACTAAGAAATTAGGACTGGAAGTAAATATCAGTAAAACTAAATATATGGTCACACGTAGAAATACATTACATAATGGAAATGGACAGCTAATGACAAATGAGGGAAATTTTGAGGAATTGGCTGAATTCAAATACCTAGGAACAATAATCACAAATAGGAATGAGATGCACAAAGAAATTAAACATAGGCTCAATTCTGGAAATGCGTGCTATTATGCATTGCAGAGACTTTTGATATCCCAACTACTTTCAAAAAACGTTAAGCTGAAAATATATAAAACTATTATTATCTACCAGTTATATTATATGGGTGCGAAACATGGACTCTTACTTTAAGGGAGGAAAGGAGATTACGAGTATTTGAGAATAAAGTTCTTAGGAAAATTTTTGGACCAAAGAGAGATGAACAGACAGGTGAATGGAGAAGACTCGATAACAATGAACTACACGGTCTTTGTAGGAAGCCAGATATAATAAGAACAGTTAAGTGTCGTAGACTGCGATGGGCAGGACATGTTGCGCGTATGGGGAATGAAAGACGTGCATGGAAACTTCTTGTAGGAAAGCCAGAAGGAAAAGAAAACGCCCAGTTGGTAGACCAAGAATGAGGTGGGAGAACAACATTAACTATGATTTGAGGGAAGTAGATTATACAGGGAATGATTGGAAAGCATTAGCTCAGGATAGGAATGTATGGAGAGCTTATGTCCGTGCGGCCATGAACCTACGGGTTCGATAGTGCCAGTGAGTAAGTAAGTAAGTAAGTAAGGTAAGTCGTACTTCCGATCAGGGAACACCACCTAGAAGTATTTGCCACTGAATATGACCTCTGCAGTTGAGGGAGAAACATCTGAAAGAAACGCCAGTTATAGACCACGGCTACATAACCCGGAATCTTTTAATATTAAGATTACCGGCAGTGAAAGGCTACATTAAACAGTTATAACATGATATTTCTTCTGTTAATGTACTTTGAAAACGACAGGTAAAACAGGGTAATTTCTTAGTTTTGGAAGAGTTAACTTAAAAGACCGCTCATACTCCGAATCTTTGTGCGATCAGAAGTAGAAGTAGTAGTAAGTAGTAGTAGTAGTAGTAGGACTTTATTAGACAAAAAGAAAGATATTTACAATATTATTTACAAATATGGGTCGCACGGGCAGTAAGCCGTACGTGCTGTTGACTGTCCGTTAAAATAAAGTAATAATTGCTACTAGTGTGAAGAGAAATAAACAACAAAAAAAAGCAATAACATTACAATTACATAAAGAAAACGCAATAATATTACAATTAAATAATAACACAATAGCATTATACACTGAAAAAAAACATAACATTACAATTTACACAAAGAAAACACAGTAATATTACAATTAAATAATAACACAATAGCATTATACATTAATTAATTTATATATAATTATTAAGAATTAATGTTATTGCATTTTGATAACATATATTTATTCATGAATGAGTGTTGTTCTTATTTTCCGCGTTTTGTCCAGAAATGTACCCAAGTTTATCCAATTTTCTGGATTTACCAATAACTCGTAGCATGCCAACCTTTCCCGATTTGAATTTAGAAATCTTTCCGATCAAAAGTAGATCTATACATCCAGAGGTACAGGTTGCATCTCTTTACGACGCGGTAACCGTAGGGCACGTAAAATACATCTAAGGGAGATTTAAACAATGACAGAGAGAAGGAGAGAGAGAGGGGGGAGTGTTTTAGACTAATTAATCATTTGACCAATTTAGTTACTTGATTACATCAACAGCTCTAATGTAATTATAAAGTGATCCCACTACAACCCTGAGTAGGCCCTTGAGGTAGCGGAGGTTAAACCTCCCACCTTTTTAGACAATCGGGGCAAGATGTCAGCCGGATTGCCAGCCTTGCGTGATGGCCGCTTTTACCCCCAGACAAGCGTCTGGGATTCATTTCCGTTAGAGGTCAAGTCGACCCCAAAGCCATGGTGCCCCCAGAAGATTTAGATCAGTATAAAAACCCTGACCTCAACAGAACTTGAATCCCCAATCTTCCGGCTTGTAGCGTATTACCTTAACCATCTACGTTATGGCGTGCCCCCAGTTTAATTATATTACAGTAACCAATTCCCTAATTATATACTACCGTAGCGTGATCGGAATTAAGTCCTTAGTTTCCACTCCGCCAGCCTGGATTCAATTCTCGGCGGGGTAAAGAATTTTAAAACGCCACCTGAGGATGACAGAGAAGCTTAATTGAGGGACATTTCTAAATTGGTAGTCTGTAAATGCCCATTGTAATAATAATAATAATAATAATAATAATAATAATAATAATAATAATAATTATATATAATTATATATAATTATTATATAAATTATTATATAAATAATTATTATTATTATTATTATTATTATTATTATTATTATTATTATTATTAGAGAAAAATTAGGAACTCAATTATAAGGGAGAAAATGAAGATTGAAGACACTATTTTAGATTATATTAAAACTCAGCAATTAAGATGGTAGGACATGTCCAGCGAATGGAAGAGGATCGACTACCAAAATCTGTTTTGGCATGGAAACCTGAGGGAAGACGAAGCAGAGGAAGACCTAAAGCCTCCTGGAGTCAGGGAATATGTTTATATATGAAGGAGAAACATCTATGACCAGAGATTGGATGGACCGACAAAATCGGCTATTAGGAATCGGACGATGACAAAGACATTAATCAACCGATGACCTATCTATTATTATTATTATTATTATTATTATTATTATTATTATTATTATTATTATTATTATTATTATTATTATTATTATTAGAGAAAAATTAGGAACTCAATTATAAGGGAGAAAATGAAGATTGAAGACACTATTTTAGATTATATTAAAACTCAGCAATTAAGATGGTAGGACATGTCCAGCGAATGGAAGAGGATCGACTACCAAAATCTGTTTTGGCATGGAAACCTGAGGGAAGACGAAGCAGAGGAAGACCTAAAGCCTCCTGGAGTCAGGGAATATGTTTATATATGAAGGAGAAACATCTATGACCAGAGATTGGATGGACCGACAAAATCGGCTATTAGGAATCGGACGATGACAAAGACATTAATCAACCGATGACCTATCTATCTATTATTATTATTACTATTTTAGTTGGCAGAGTTATCTTTATTTGACTAATTAGGCAAGGAGTTATGCTATTCTGGAAATGCATGTTAATATGAATTACAGGGACTTTTGTCGTCCCAATTTCTGTCAAAAGAGTTAAACTGAAAATAATATATAACACTGTTATTCTCTCAGTTACGCGTATATTATATGGATGCGAAACATGGATTCCTGCTTTAAGGAAGGAGAAAAGAATAATATTATTTGAGAATAAATTTCTTAGGAAATGTTGGACCAAAGTGAGATGAACAGATGGACGAATGGAGAAGACTACATAACAGTGAACTACGAGTACCTGATCTTTATAGGAAACCATATATAATACGTATAGTGAAGTCTCGTAGACTACAATGAGCAGGACATGTGGCACGAATAGGGAATGAAAGAGGGGCATGGAAGTTTTTTTTGTAGGAAAACCGGAAGGAAAACACCCAGTTGTTAGACTGAGAATGAGGTGGGAGAATAACATTAACCGTGATTTGAGGGAAGCAGATTATACAGGGGATGATTGAAAAAATATAGGTCAGGATAGAGATGTATATGGAACATATGTCTGCGCGGCAATGAACCTAAGGGTTCGATAGAGCCAGTGAATGAGTGTGTGAGTTAGTTATATTAAGATTGGTACGAGTAACACATTTTAATTATTTGGGTTGTACTTTTACTATCGACACATAACCTGAAAGATTTAGATTTAGATTTTAGATTTAGATTTATTTAGCCTGGTGGAGTTAAGGCCATGTGGCCTTCTCTTCCACTCACCAGGACAAACATATATTACATCAGAATATAACAATCTTAATTAACTCTAATATTAAACACTAAGTAAAAATTTGATCAAAAGATAATATCTATTATATTACGATCTATAATACAACCAGTTAATATTATTTAAAATTAAGACTAAAACTAATAATAAAATGTATACAAACAAGACATATTAAACTGTCCCTGTCTAGTGAATATAAAAAACAAAGGAAAATAATGAGTTATAGAAAACTAATTTTACGATTATACAATATTTAAAACAAAACAAATAAAAATATTTGTTATTCTTAATATTATTTTCATAAATAATTAAATATATTAATATTGCTAAAAGAATATTATCAGTGAGGTGGTATAAGTTAGTTTGTTATTAAATAATTCTTTAGTTTGTTTTTGAAGGATGTTATAGTTTGACAGTCTCTGACATAGGACGGAAGGGAATTCCATGTTTTGGTAAGTGAGACCGTAAAAGAGACATACATTTGAAACTTTTGAAATTTCAAATGATATGTGGAACTATACATAAAACATTAAAGAACAAAACAAGAACAGATAGGCCTACTAGATTGAAGTTTTATAAAACATTGACAGTTCCTGCATTTCTTTATAGCAGTGAAATTTGTGTATGACTAAAAAATTACAAAGTAGAATATAAAGCGTAGAAATGAATTTATTCAGCCGCGGTGGACTAGTGGTTATGCTCCTTGCCGAGGGTCGCGGGTTCTAACCCGGCCGGGGTCGATGGATTTTTTAAGGATGGAAAAAACCAAGGAGCAAGTCCTCCGGGAGGGACTTAAAGCCGTGGGTTCCGACTCTGAAGATTTTCAGGCTCGTAAAATATCCTTAAGCCTGAATGAAAAGGCCTCTAAGAAAAATTTACCGAATTTTCCCGTCCTAGTAGGCCTATTACCTTGGTTTCCTAGATGTCAGTGTGAGGCGGAACGCTGACCACGAACCACTCAAATGACATCTATACGAAAACAAGTGTAACTAAATTAATATGGTTCAAATTCTTCCTTGTAGGGGAGAGCGCCTAAATCTCTGTTACGGGAAACATGGGCTTACAAGAAGAAGAAGAAGAAGAAATGAACTTCCTTCGAAGAACAAAAGATTGCACAAGATTGGATCGGATAAAGAATGAAAATATAAGAACAGAGTTAAATATATATCCACTGAATGATAAAATCAATGAATGTAGAGATAAATTGTTTAGACATGTAGAAAGAATGGATGTAACAAGATTACCAAAAGCAGCATATAACCATAAACCAAGAGGTTCAAGGAACGTAGGAAGGCCAGTGAAAAGATGGACAGAACAACTGTGAGGCGGAACAGGCAATTTTCCTAGCCCGTGAAGTGAAGAAGAAGAAGAAGAGATTGGTTGGAAAAAACCTCAGTAATGAGGAAAATGTCCATTAATAAAAAATTGCACTTTAGGCCTAGGTGAATGTCCGTTATGATGTTCTGTGTTATCTTCGGTAGTGGACGTAGCAGATAACCTCGAATGAAGAGAGACTTTCCAACTAAAGATTATACTGTACGTGTAATGTGTGCTTGAATGCTTATTGATCCTTGTATATAGAGTTCTTGCCAGGGCATTGGTTTGTAAATCCTATGATGAGCAGAAGTCATAAAAAGGACAAAGGGTAAATAATGAAGATGAAAGAAAAGAAGGATTTTCACATGAATTCACATACTAATTAACTTTGGACGAGATACCAATAAACAAACTCTTTGCAACTCGGAAAATGTGAGTCCTGCGTTACCAACTTCTTTATAGTACGCAGAAAGCTTAGAGATGATCATATTACACTTAAACTTATTTCGAATTGACCATTTTTTCGACTTATTCTTTCTTTTGTCTTATTCTTAATTTAACCTCTCCCTTTTAGTTATTTTTATGTCCCACGCTACCTTGTGCTTACAGTGACGCGACCAGACTTGTTTAAACTTCGGATCATATACATACTTTTTTTTTTCGCACAAGGACCTGCAAGATCTCCGCGAATGAGAGATCAGCTCAATGTGGGGTCACATCCGAGACAGCACTAACATTTAAGACAAAACTGACTACTCACTCACGCATTGATACTATACAAGGCGAATGTGATAGGATTACGTTTTAGAAGACTATTTGAGCCTTATAATAATAATAATAATAATAATTATTATTATTATTATTATTATTATAATCCATCATCATCATCCGGTATCATGGCAGCTGCCGCCGTCTTCCGGAAACCAAACGCCATTCCTCTCTTAATAATAATAATAATAATAATAATAATAATAATAATAATAATAATAATAATAATAATAATAATGTTTTATTTTAGCTGGCAGAGTTAAGACCATAAGGCCTTCTCTTCCACTCAACCAGCGAATAGTAGAATTATACAAAAATTACATACATATTACAATTTTAAGATATTATTAAAATATAAATTAAACAAAATACAATGATGATGTGATAGCTAATACTAACAAAACATAGAATATAATAAAATTAAAATGATATAAAATAAAGTAAGTAGCTTCCTAGATGATTATTTATAGAATGCTCTATATAGTTGTTATGCAGTTAATGTTTTCATTGTGTCGAACTTAAGATATCAGTTAATTTGGATTTAAATGGGGGCACGCCGTAGCGTAGTGGTTAAGGCACTGAGCTACAAGCCGGAGGGTCGAGGGTTCAAGTCCCGTTGGGGTCAGGATTTTTAAACTGACCCAAACCCTCTGGCGGCACTATGGCCCTGGGGTCGACTCAGCCTCTAACGGAAATGAGTACCAGACGCTTGTTCTGGGGGTAAAGACGGCCGTCACGCAGGGCTGACAACCCGGCTGACATGAAGTGCCGATTGTCTAGAAAAAGTGGGAGCCCTAACCTCCTACTACCCCAAGGGCCTCCGGGTCTGTTGTGGGATCACTTTACTTTACTTTTACTTAAATAATGATAGCGATTGACAGTCCCTGACATGACTGGGAATTGAGTTCCATGCTCTAGTCATAGATAATAGTATACTATAGTAGACTATAATAATAGTAGTAATAATAATAAAAATAATAAGTACAAGCCAATAGGACATAGAAGTGTTGGACTCCCATTTTATAGATGGGAATATTCATTAAATCCAATTTGATGTGAAAACAGGTCAAATGACCTAATTTCATGAAGTAGAATAATAATAATAATAATAATAATAATAATAATAATAATAATATAATAATAATAATAATGTTTTATTTATTCTGGAAGAGTTAAGGCCATGAGGCCTTCTCTTCCACTCAACCAGCACGAATTAAAAATACATGTTTACAGTATAGATTGTATGTACACTATACTAATTATGAATAATTAAAAATATAAGTTGCAATGTAAATTTCATGTAAAAACAATATTTTATACGATAAAGATAAACATAATAATAATAATAACATAATAGCCTTAAAATTTCCCTACATTTATTTTCAGGTGATGAAAAACCCCGAGAAAATTTCAGTTGGAAAATTTATCCCAATCGGGGATCGAACCCAAGCCCGCTTCGTATGAGACAACGACGATACCCTGAGACCAGAGCGGTGGACTTTTCGACACACACTCAAACAAACACACACACACACAAACTTCCATACTCATGTACAGAGCAATGCCAGGTCGAGGAACGAGCTGAGTTGAAACCCCATTATTTAAAGACGGAGATATGCAAGGACGTCGACTGACCAGACCAACAGGGGCAGATGAAATGAAATGCAATGAATGATGGCATGAGGTGGTGGAATGTAGGTTTTTGGTAGGGAAAAATGGGAGAATCCCCGAGAAAAAAATTGGCATATCTCCTATTCCTTCACCATGGACCCAAATAGAGTGATCGAGGCACAAACTCGAGACCCAAAGGTAGGAGGCGAGTTTCTAACTACTTGCTCTTAATGCTCAAAAGCTGTGCAGCTTAGGCCGTTGGATCCGTTCCATTTTATGTATTAAAATCATCTCTCCAAAGCTTCTTAGGTCTACCGGTATTTTGATCCTTCTGGAGTGCAGTTCAGGATCATTTGCAATATTCTGTAAGAATAGTATATTTTCTCGATTTAAAAAAATATTCTCCTGAAAAGTAACTATTTTATTCTTAACACATTTCCTGTGGCCACAGATATATCCTTTCCGGTATTTATCTATAGGCCTATATTTGAAGGTGCTTTTGCTGTACATGTCTCTCGTTGCCAGGACGTTACAGAGAGGACTAGAATTTTTTAAACTCTAAATCACACCTTTTTTGACCACATTAAGGATGTGTGAGAGAGCACAGTGTGCAGCATTAAGTCATTACATAATATTTTCTGAAGCTTACAACATCTATACAAAAAATTACCGAATTTGTTCAAAGTGATTTCCATTGTTGTTTAAGCATTTATGACATCATTTTAACATTGATTTGCAGATGTTATCACACAATTTTCCATTATTACCAAAAGTGTTTTCAAATTCTTGTTCAATAAAATCCCGTAAATGTTGCAGGTTTAGTGGTTTTGTACTGAAAACTATGTCCTTCAATATCCCCAACATTGAAAATTCACATGGCGTCCGGTCTGGTGAACTAGGTGGCCAATCGATTTCACCACACCTTCCAATCCACTCTTCAAAATAAAAATAATTAACTTGAAGTCGTTTATAGACATGATACTGGACAAGAAGTATTCCCTAGTCAGCAAATTACCTCAAGCAGTAGTGTTAAATATTATATTCTGAAGGTCCCGTATTCATACCGCAGTTTCAACCAATTTGATTTTTCCCCTTGCAATCACGTGCATCCTGTATTTAAGACACAATATTAAATTATATTTTTCTTCTTTACTCACTGAATCAGCCTGTTGTAAGGGAGGATTGTAAATTTGTTTAAAAATGACATTTGACGAAATTCATATTAAACAAAGCGAGTATGGACAATTATGATGAACACATGATGTTCAAGGAACCATTTAGGTCTTAAATTTTCATGACATATAACTCATAGATGAGCGGAAACGACTTAACCAGGAAACTTGTCCAACCTGGGATCGAACCTGAACCCGTTCAGGAATAAAAGAGGGACATGGAAGCTTCTTGTAGGAAAACCAGAGGGAAAACGCCTAGTTGTAGACCAGGAATGTAGTGTGAGAATAACACCAACCATGATTTAGGGAAGTAGATTATACAGGGGATGATTGAAAAACATTAGCTCAGGATAGGGATATGTAGAGAACTTACATCCGTGCAGCCTTGAAACTAAGGGTTCTATAGTGACAATGAGTTAGAAGAAGAAAAGGTATATATACTGAAGATTGATATATACTGAACTGAACAACCCTCTATAGGGGAGGGAACGAACGAAAAAAAAACAGTAGGATGGTAGAACTACTGCAGGGAATAAATCGTAAACATTAATCCAGAAACATTGATTGACCTTCAAGTCAACATCCGGTATTAACTAACTAAGCCTTAAAGTTTTCCTGATATTAGTCTTACAGGTGAGGAAAAACCCCGATAAAAACCTCACCCAGAAAAACTGTCCCGACCGGGGATCGAACCCGGACCCGCTGCGTGACAAGACAGCACGCTACCTCGAGACCACAGCGGCGGTATATATATATATATATATATATATATATATATATATATGTGTCTACAGTACATACACAATAATACACAACTACACTCAATCATGAAAAGATAATTTCTATAGATATAAAAAAAAGTCTCATTTTGTATATTAGTAATTAAAAAAATGCTACAAAACAAATTTAAAAAGAGAGAAAACACACACAGTTATACATACACACACCCCAATACACATACACGCGCGCTCTTAAACCCCCCCCCTTGAAAATGTATAGTACAATACTCTCACTCGACCCCTGACGTCACTGCAACATTACCCATACGACGCGACGGGTTGTTAAACTCAGCATTATAACAGTAAGCTTAAGTTTGATAATAAATAGTAATTAACACCTAACAATGGATGTGCTTATCTCAGCACAATAATTAAGCAGTCACGAAATCAATTTAAATAAAAAACATTGTTTAGCAAAAAAAAAAGCTATAAGTGTTCTAATTTCTGTTTTATGGAACAAAAATAAAAAAAAACAGAAAAAAAAATATATATGATAGTTCAGAGCAGAATCGTGAACTATAAATGCCAAATTAAAGTCAAATTTGCAATCTACAGAAATTGATTTTTTTACGATATGCACGATACTCTAAATTAGACAGGATCAGAAACAGTATTATCCGAGAAAAAAATTATATAATTTGTGGAAAGTAAATAGTTACAATAGTTTGGACACGTGAAGAGGGTGAATGAAGATAAATTGTAATTTATGAGTTTGGAGTAGATTCCAAATCGGAGGAAAAGAAGAGGAAAACCTAAGAAGGCATGGGTAGATGAATTATGAATTTGATGAAGGACAGGAGACTGCAGTATGGTGACTGGAAGGATAGAGATGAGAGGAAGAAGAGAATCAAAACCTAATATTGAGCACAGGAAGATGATGAAAACATTTAAAATCCGTTAAAAATAAACAAAACTTTTCAACATACGGCGCCGAAGTTTGACAAATCCCTATTAGAGAAAAATAATAATTTTAAGCATAGAAATAGGTATTCTGAGGAAAATCAAGAATAGAAAAAAAGTAATGAATAATGATATAAATGAAATTACGGGAATTCTTGAAGAATCAAATATCACAGATATAAATTAAAAAGAAAAGACTGCAATATAATGGTATTGACATGTTAAAAGAATGTCAGAAAAAATATTACAAACATTATCTTGAAATGGACCCCAGCAGAGAGAAGGAAGAAGGAACAGCCGAGGAAGACTTGGAAGTAAGGAGTAGAAGAAATTATGAGTATATGAGGATTGGAACTGGAAAAATGGATCGACAGAGAGGAATGACGTTTGGTTTCCGGAAGAGTGCGACAGCTGTCGTGACATCGAATTTTTATATTATTATTATTATTATTATTATTATTATTATTATTATTATTATTATTATTATTATTATTATTATTATTACAATGGTGTCCACCTGGAAGAAGAAGGAAAGGAAGACTTCGAAACTCGTGGATGCAAGAAATAACAACTGGAATGAGAACAAGAGGATTGGAGGACATGGAGTGGATGGACAGAGACAAGTGGTGAAGGAAAATAAAACTTTACGCACAGAAAGTTGTGTAAACATTGAAAATCTGCATATAAATAAATAAATAATAATTATTATTATTATTTTAACAATATTGATTCCAAAGTAAATACATTTCAGACGGTATGTGGAACAACACAAAGAACGTTCAAGAATTAAAAGAAAACACGTAGGAGGGACTTTAGTTAGTTTAATTTGCATGCGTCAGACTGACTTGAAATCTTTAATTGCTTATTCTTCAGTGGCACATATGGGGATTGTTATTGGTGGTTTAATAACTCTAACTTATTGAGGATACTGTGGATCTTATACTTTAATAATTGCCCATGGTCTTTGTTCTTCTGGTTTATTTTGTTTAGCAAATATTATATACAATAAAAATGCATAAAGTTATGACAATTCCCACAATATTGTATGTAAGTGAAACTTGGGCTCCAACGAAAAAAACAGAAGATAGAATACAGACGGCGGAGATGAGTTTCATCACAAGTTAAAGGATGTACAAAACTTGATAGAATTAGAAATGAAGATATAAGAGAAGAATTAAAAGTGCAGCCTTTGTTGGATAAAGTCACGAATTATAGACAACGGTGGATTGATCACATGAATGAGATGAGTATGGAGAGATATCCACTGCTAGCAAGGAATTATCAAGCAAGAGGAAGACGTGAAACATAGGCTCAATTCTATAAATGCTTGCTATTATGCATTGCAGAGACTCTTGATGTCCCAACTCCTTTCAAAAAACGTTAAACTGAAAATATATAAAACTATTATTATTCTACCAGTTATATTATATGGGTGTGAAACATGAACTCTTACTTTAAGGGAGGCAAGGAGATTACAAGTATTTGAGAACAAAGTACTTAGGAACATTTTTGGACCAAAGAGAGATGAACAGACAGGTGAATGAAGAAGACTATTTAACAATGAACTACATGGTCTTGTAGGAAGCCAGATATAATAAGAACAGTTAAGTCTCGTAGACTGCGATGGGCAGGACATTCTGCACGTATGGGGAATGAAAGACTTGCATGGAAGCTTCTTGTAGGAAAGCCAGAGGGAAAACGCCCAGTTGGTAGACCAAGAATGAGGTGGGAGAATAACATTAACTATGATTTGAAGGAAGTAGATTATGCAGGGAATGATTGGAAAGCATTAGCTCAGGATAGGGACGTATGGAGAGCTTATGTCAGCGCGGCCATGATCCTACTGGTTCGTTACTGCCAGCGAGTAAGTAAGTAAGAGGAAGACGTAATGTCGGAAGACCTAGAAAACGTTAGGCTGATGCATTATGAAGTCGGAAATGGCAATTGCCTATTCCTTGGAGTGATGATGATGATTTAACAATCAGAAATAAATTATAAACTTAAGTTGTATTAGGCTAACAGAATCAGAATACACGAAGAAAACCGGTAAGACAAGGTGTCTATTCAAGCTACTCGAATTAATTCAATTGATTGCGAGGGTGAGACAAAACATGATTTCAACAAACAAGTTTCCTTCCAAGTCAACTTGTCACTACTCTTAAATAAATTTTCTTTCCGCCTCTCTACTTTTTTTCGTCTTCAAAATACGTAATATTCGTAATTATTTTTTATTTCATGCTGGGTCTCATTTCTGTACTTCGTGGTCTTGTAAAATGACCAGAAAATGAAACATTACAGTAATAATAATAATAATAATAATAATAATAATAATAATAATAATAATAATAATAATAATTGTATTGTATTGTAAGCCTATGTTTTCCCTTTACAGAGATATAGGCGCTCTCCCCCTACAGGGAAGAATTTGAACCATACTAATTTAGTTACACTTGTTTTCGTATAGATGCCATTTTTTAGTGGTCCGTGGTCAGCGTTCCGCCTCATACTGACATCTAGGAAACCAAGGTAGTACTAGGACGGGAAAATTCGGTAAATTTTGCTTAGAGGCCTTTCCATTCAGGCTTAAGGATTTTTTACGAGCCTGAAAATGTTCAGACTCGGGACCCACGGCTTAAAGTCCCTCCCGGAGGACTTGCTCCTTGGATTTTTCCGTCCTAAAAAATCCATCGACCCCGGCCGGGTTTGAACCCGCGACCCTCGGGACCAGAGGCAAGGAGCATAACCACTAGTCCACCGCGGCCGAAATAATAATAATAATAATAATAATAATAATAATAATAATAATAATAATAATAATAATAATAATAATAATAATGTTTTATTTATTCTGGCAGAGTTAAGGCCATAAGGCCTTCTCTTCCACAACCAGCACAAATACAAATAAATATTTGACAAATGTAGATACACACTATACTAATTATAAACAGTTAAAGATACATTAAATGTAGCAATGTAAATTTCATGTACAAACAACATTTTATACTATTAATTAAATAAAAATAGAACGTAGTTTTATTTGATTTTCATATTTATTATATAATTCAGTGACAGCTGTTTCGGTACACTGTACCTTCTTCAGACATGTTGCGATATTTTATACGATAATAACAATAATAATACTTACGATAATAATAATAGTATAATGATAATATAATAATGATAATATAATAATAATAATAATAATAATAATAGTATGAATATGATAAATTATACGAGAAACACCAATTAATATAGGCCTATATATGTCTTATACAGTACTACACTGCTCAAAAAAATTAGGGGATATTGTAGAATAACCTATTAAGACTATGTTTTTATGAACAGTATTAGATGCAATCATTTCTATTACTCCAAAAGAATGTAAACAAGAGTTTGAAGTCATTACATAACCTCTGTACCACACCAGATGTCAATGAGATCCTGATTAGGAATATGGCAAACAAACAAAGCAACATTAACATGGGTGAAAATGTTTCTTTAGTATGGTGCATGGTCTCCTCGAACGGCCAGCACTGCCTCACACCTGTGTGGCATTGATGCAATGAGGTTAGCAATGAGTTCTTGGAGGATACGTGGCCACTCTTCCATAAGAGCAATGTGCAGCTCTGGAACAGTTGTGGGAGGTGCTGGTCTGCCTGCAATGCACCTGCCTAATGCATCCCACACATGCTCAATCGGATTTAAGTCCGGGGAGGAAGCTGGCCATTGCATACGCTCGATACCCTCCACTTCCAGCATGTCGTCCACCAAGCCAGCTCTGTGGGGTCGTTCATTATCGTCCATAAAAAAAAAGAATCACCTATGGGATCAGCATAAGGCACGACAAAAGGTCGGAGAATCTCATCTCTATACCTTACCGCAGTCAAAGTACCACCTTGGATGACATAGAGGTCCGTACGTCCACTGACACCTGTCCATACCATCAATCCACCGCCACCATATGGGGATCTTTCACGTACAAAAGCTGGATTGTTTCGTGTCCTTTTTTCCCTCCAGATGAATACACGCCGACTATCACATTCCACGTTGAATCGCGACTCATCAGAAAAAAGAACTGATCTCCATTCGGCATGCCTCCACCCACGATGTTCCTCCGCCCAGTTTCTGCGATCTCTACGGTGTTGTGGAGTTAACCTGGTACACACCATGGGCCTACGGGCATAGAGACCACTTCCATGCAGTCGATTACGGACAGTTTGAGTTGACACCCTGCGTCCTGTTGCTGTTTGAAGTGTATTTCGCAGTTGAGTTGCATTCTGCTGTCTATTCCGACGGGCTGTTAACAAGAGGTAACGGTCATCCCTTGCTGTTGTTGCCCTTGGTCAACGTTGTCCGGCTCTTCTGTGAACAGTATATATTCTTTGAAAACGATTCCAAAGTCTAGAAATCACGCTTTGAGACACCCCAATGGCTTGTGCCACCTCTTGTTGTGCCTGTCCAGCTTCCATCCTTCCTATGACCCTCCAAGCCATTGGTTCAGTTAAATCACGAGTTGTCGAGGCATTACTGTCCCTAAGGCAAGTCATTCACTAACTGAAAACTGGACTGGATTTAAAAACAGCAACAAAACATTCACCCCCACACCACCCTTTCACATCAACAGTACAGACACTGCCCTCTGGTGTGGTACCGAGGTTACGTAACAACTTCAAACTCTTGTTTACATTATCTTGGAGTAATAGAAAGTGATTGCATCTAATACTGTTCCAAAAAGCATAGTCTTAATAGGTTATTCTACCATATCCCCTAATTTTTTTGAGCAGTGTATTTACTGTAATATTTACAGAAAAGGTCACAACTTTTACCAACTTACGAATAGGCCTAACATACGAAAATCTGATTTATAATTTTATAAAGAAGCATGGCAAGGATAACTAATAGAAATGATACGGCCATAAATTAATAACAAGTCTATACCATTAGTACTTATTTTAATAAAGGGTCTAACAAGGGAACTGTCAACAATTGCATACCGAAACCTACCTAGAAATTTCTTCCACAGAAGCGTTGTGATATACCATAGCTGTGTCTACAGAAATCTGCCGCTTTTAACTGCAAGACACAGAGATCGAAGACAGAATCCATGTAAAAACAGTGATCGTTTTCCCCCGCACATTCGGCGAAAATATTTTGTTGGTTTTTATATCTAAATACCTCCTTATTTTTCTCCACACATTCTTGCGATTTTCAGTCCCTTTTTCCCTAACCCAACACATCCCAATCTTTTGGAGTTCTCTCCTAACCTCGCCTGCCCAGAATTTCACATTTGCATTCCTAATTTGGTGGTCGTAAAAATTGCTCTCAGCATTGTTTGTTCATCTTGGATTAGTCGCAACCAGTACTTGAGTACACGAATTTTGCAGTTTATGTCGTCCTGAAATGACCCAAATTCATATAAAATCCCACTGTTAGAAACGACCTTACTAAGTCCTGTAATATATTTTAGAAAATGCGTATATACCTTATTTAGTATTTCCGTTCTTTGAAAACCCCAAATCTCACTACCATAGTGCATTACTGGCCTCACCATAGCTCCATACTTTTTTTCTAACGTACTAACTGGAATTATCAGGCACTCTACCCAGAATATTGAGAATACTATTAAGTTGTCCCTCCCTTTAAATAATGATATACCAATATGTTTTTTCCACTTTCCGTTCATTTTCAACGTCGTACCAAGATATTCAAAATGTTTCACGTTTTGAAGTATTTGATCTCTGTATTTCCATTCCTCTGCTCTACCATGAACCGTCCCATTTTTGAACGTCATTATTTTTGTCTTACTAATATTTACAGTCAATCCCCAATTCCTACAGTATAGGCTATTTCGAGTCGGTCAAGACCTCTTTACAATCCTGTCTTGGAACAGATAATTAAATCATCTGCATACAACAGGACTGTGGCTTTAATATTTATTATCTCCGGAGTCTCAATGTCTCCTTCTAGCAGTATGGCTGCTATATCATCAACTAATATATTAAATAGCATTGGTGACAAAATGCAGCCTTGTCTCACTCCCCGATCGGCTTGACTGCTCTCTGTGATGTGCCCTTGGTCTACTTTTATACCAAATTTAACATATTTATAAATTGACATAAAAGCTTCTATCATTTTATGTGACAATGCTTTCCGATTTAATTAATAAATAATGTCTAGTAATAATATAAAATAAGAAAAAAACAACACTATAGAAAACAATACAATTACATTATACATTAATTATGTTACGTAAAATTATTAAGCATTAATGGCATTACACTTTGATTAAATATTTATTTATTCACGAATGAGTATTGTTCTTATTTTCCGCGTTGTGTCCAAAAATTTACCCACGTTTATCCAATTTTCTGGGTTCTCCATTATCTCGTAGCATGATAATCTTTCGCGATTTGAATTTAGATATATTTCCGGTAATAATAATAATTATATATATCCATCCATAGTAATTCTGCCCGAGGACAGGTCTTTCACTGCAATCATAGCATTTTCATGCTATGCTTGCAGCTTTACTAGGGAATTATAGGTATGGTAGTTTCCCGTTGCTTTCCACACCGGTGACGGAATATGATGATGGTAAGGATGATGATGATGGCCATATGATTTCGGGGATCGTTTGGGCCTTAAAGTTCTCCTGACATTTGTCTTACAGGTGAGGAAAAACCCCTATAAAAACCTCACCCAGAAAAACTGCCCCGATCGGGGATCGAACCTGGGCCCGCTGCGTGAGAAGGCTTGTGTGTGTGTGTGTGTGTGTGGTGTGCACATACACATATATGAACACAAAGACACGCACAGAAAAATCCTGAACATGATATGAGATGTTCAAAGTTTCAAATAAAATAAAACTTTTACATTTAGGATTTTTTTCATTTGTACTTTAATGACTCTTGTTTATTCTTGCCTCTCGATCACAAACACTTGATGTATTAGCGTAAGAACTGATCGCTCTTGAGTCTTTTACGTCAGATCCTCAGCAAATGACGTATTTATGCATAAAGAAAAGGGAGAGATAGATATTGATACGCAGTTCGGAAGTCTATTCTAAAGATTGATAGGCTTTTCTATACAGAGAGAAGTGTCTATAAGTGCCACAGTGTAAATAATGGCTTGAAATATAGACGTGGGTTGAATATGAATTAAAAACCTGGCTTGAAAGTGAATGAAGAGGAACTTTCTAACGGGTTGATAGCTTGATACTGACCGGACATTCAGTTCGTCCTTGTTGGATATAGCTGTCACATCCTGCTCTTCACGGTGAGTTTACTGTAAATGAATTCACAATCAACAAATTGCTTTCCTACTCTTACGTAAATTAAACTGTAACATGTATTCTACTTTTAAAAGTAATCTTTACCTTAAGGGGTGAAAAAGGGTGAAAACTTGTTTATAATAAAATACCTCTAATTCTATTTACCTGACGCTTGTATTTTTTCGTGATAATGAAGGTATACTTACCGTTAGCTCTGAAAAAAAAATATTAGTAATTAACTCAATTAATTAAATAAAATAAAACGTAGTTTTATTTGATTTTCATATTTATTATGTAATTAAGTGACAGCTGTTTCGGTACACTGTACCTTCTTCAGACATGTTAACAAATTATGAATTGTGTTCCAACTAATCTAGTTGGTTGGATAAATATGAAAATCAAATAAAACTACGTTTTATTTTATTTAATTAATAAATATGGATTTTCATCAAGTAAACACCAACTCAATTGATTAATTAACTCAATGGCCCTACTGAACCGGCAGGTACATGGCCGCACAGACATAAGCTCTCCAGACATCCCTATCCTGAGCTAATGTTTTTAAATCATCCCCTGTATAATCTATTCCATCAAATCATGGTTAATGCTATTCTACCATTTCATTATTGGTCAACCAAAGATAAATAGCCTGATAGTGCATTTGATGTCTGCAGGGGGAGGGGGTATGAGAGCGCGATCGTTTATGGGGTGTATGTGGGTATATGTGTGTGTGTGCTTTTTTCTTTTTAAAATTTGTTTTGTAGTATTTTTTTTATTATTAATATACAAAATGAGACTTTTTTTATCTATACACATGATATTTTCATGTATGAGTGTAGGTGTGGATTATTGTATAATGGAGTGTAGACATAGATTATATATATATATATATATATATATTGTTTTTATGTAGGTGTGTATTCATATACTATAGGTATTTTTTTATATTTTTTTTTTCATGGAAAAATAATGCACGTACGGCCAAGCAGCCGTGGTGCAATGTAAATACAAATGTATTTTCTTTCTTTTGGAAAAAAAAAGGCAATAAATTCCATTACTTATTGGTCATCCAACTGGGCGTTTTCCCTCTGTTTTCCTACAAGAAGCTTCCATACTTCTCTTTCATTCCCCATTCGTGCCACATGTTTTGCCCATCGTAATCTATGAGATTTAACTGTTATAATTATATCTAGTTTACTATAAAGATCAAATAGCTCATTGCTATGTATATATATATATATAATTTTTAGATGTCTTGAACTATTCATCTGAATTATTTTAAAATAATTGAAGTTTGGCCATCACATAACTATATTGGTGTACAGTTTTTTCGCATTCTTTAATAAAAATAAATGATAATAATACTATTAATAATAATAATACTACTAATAATAATACTAATAATAATAATAATAATAACAATAATGTCCTACAAATTTATTTAATGAAACAATGTTTGAACAGTTTTTGTATTATATCTGATTTAGTATTCGTACGAGCGCCATATTATACGTATAATTTGTTTATATACTATGCTTTACAAATGCGGGATTTATAATGATTTTAAAATTAAATGAAAACTTATTTTCTTAGACTATTTAACTCATGCCCCAAATGGGAGTCAATGACCAATCACGTTTCAATGATTTCTGTTTTACAACCAATCAGAGTCGTGTTTCACGAAATGTTTATCAGTGTTATAATTACCATATTAAAGAAAGCTCCTCCTTTTTAATATTCTGAACAGGTCTGACCATTATTTTGCAGTGACTGAGCCTGTAAGAAATACGGCTACCAGATTGTATATATAGTGCATGAATGTCAACACATGCCGCATGCGGGAGTTAATATAAAAACATTTGTAGTAATTAATTATACCACCAAAAAAAGAAACCACTGTTTGCATTTTCTTAAATGTATTTTTTCCTAGGTAACAATCCAGAAAAACATAATTGTCATATTTACATCATACGATATCAGAAATGAATTAATATACAGTTTGATGCGTTTCATTTTTTCTCCACTAGAGAGCATTCTTACAATATTGCGTTCCTTTGGCAATAAATAGTATGATCTGGTTGCAGTGATAAACAAAAGAAGCAGATGAAGCGTACCTATCGTTTCTCATTTGTTTTCAAACATCGCCGTTTACATTAAATATATAAATATTAAAAAAAAACTATAGTTAAATAATGATTTGTGAGTAAACAGCTTAATTTTATTCGTTAAATAGTCCTAATAAATGCCACTCTTGATTTCCAAATTCTCTACATAAATTCACTCCTCACTTCATGAGTCCTGAATTTATCGATAATTTGGAAATCACTCGTGGCATTACTTATGATAAATAAACATATTCTGTAATAGAATATTTCTTATCTTGTCTCTAGCACAATATAAAAATCGCTGATGTTTCGTAACATTTGAAATGACATTCGTTTACTAAATGATTTGTAATAAACACTAGACAACATCAGGAACTTTTTTTGCAGCATATGGCTGCTCATTTATCTGACAAAGGAAAAGTAACTGCAACCTCAGCGATACAATCTACTCACTATGAAATTGTCTTATACAAAATTTAGCTGCGATTTTTAACTCTAAGGTCCCGAAAAGTAGACGGAATATATGGATGAGCTCGGTGTAAGAAGCATGTAATTCTATTACTCAGTTTGGACAGCACTAGTAACGACCGAACAGATCATGTAACAGCGTATACTGCAGCTGTTATAACTATATTCTTCGGCCGCACCGTCATCTGTTACTCGGGGATGTCCATGATTGCTTTACAAACAGCTGAGTTAGTAGAGTTCTCCAGAATCGATTTCGAGACCTTCCAGTTAAAACTCGCAGGATTTTTTTTGTATATAACCGTTTCATGTTTTGAGGAATGTATTGACAAAAATTGACCAACCTCGTTTCTGACTACAGTTCCTGAGGTCACAGGTTCGATTCCCGGTCAGACCGTAGGATTTTTTCCTTAAAATGAATCATTATTGTGGTTGTCATGGTCTGTAATTTAGGTTAAGTTAGCTTAAGGACTCTCCTGGCGCTTCATTATCATTTATTGCCCATCACAACATAGGGCTATCGTAACTCCGACTTCCAGGTGCTCCAACCTAAGGAATGGATAAAAATTCCGCCAATGCCAGGAAAGAATGTCAGAAATGTCATGAAAGATAACCTGGTGGCATTGGACAAAAAAAATCAGGATGGATTTCTATAGATATAATTGACGATTAATTCGAATATTTATTTTAATAAAAATGTTGTTCAAATTCCAGATTTATAAAAAATAAGACATGTTTAGGTAAAGCATGTTCATTGTGGTGGAATGACGCTCATTCATTTAAAAACATTTTTTTTTTAAATTTAATTTCAAGTAGTGCAAATTATCCCTCCATGGTATCTTTACTTTGTCGTGGTGGAGTGGCTTGCGTGCTTAAATGATTCTGAGAGCTATGCCGGATGTAGCATTGCTGCCGATAGGGTTACCCATGCCGGACTGGTCGAAGGTGATAAGCCAGACGAAAAAAGTACCTTGGGCGAAAGAGTGACGATCTTTCACCGTAAAAATACAACCGTCAAGAAATGCGGACATGGGTTCATCTGGGGTAAAATTTTCCGGAGGTCAAATAGTCCCCCATTCGGTTCTCCGGGCGGGGACTACTTCAGGGAACCCATGCCAACGGCTCAAACACAGGGACATTTTCCTAGGAACATGGAATGTTAGGACTTTATACAATAGCGAATGAGGTGGGAGAACAACATTAACTATGATTTGAGGGAAGTAGATTATACAGGGAATGATTGGAAAGCATTAGCTCAGGATAGGGATGTACGGAGAGCCTATGTCCGCGCGGCCATGAACCTACGGGTTCGATAGTGCCAGTGAGTAAGTAAGTAAGTAAGTAGTGCAAATTATTCTTTTGTCTTTAGATATCATAGGCCTAAGATTTACACTTCAAATCCGTGAAGCATGATATCGAATAATATTCGAATAACCACCCAAAGAATAATGTATTTATTTATTTACTCATAGTATAAGTACATACATACTTGTTAATATAGGCTACCCGAACGAGTAGAGATCGTGCACAGCCCAAAGACAAACAAAACATAATACAATTTGAAATACAAAAATACAAAGTTTTATTATGAAATAACATATGTGAATAGACATGTTGTATACATGAAAACTGAATAGAGGGAAGAAAAATAACAATTTTTTGCGCGATAGTGCGTTTTGTCATACTTACCAGCAATGGCGACCATTATTGAAAGTTCAACTTCCAACATTTCGGGATTGCCTACCTAAATAACTATACTGTAATATTACATTTACACCCAAGTGCGGGAAGTAAAACCACTACCCTCTATGTATACTACGTACAATGTATATACAGAAAATATCCAAAATATAGTGTTAATGTGTTAATATACACTATACGAAACAAATTAGGCCTACTGCATTTTTAATGAACTAAACTTTATTTGAAATAATATAAAACAATAAATACGTGCTTGCTGCCATGTTATCAATAACACTGTCAACATGATTTTTGTCTCATGAGTATCAATATTTGTATTTAATGCAGTTTTTATCGTGTTTTCAAATACGTTTCGGAATTTCTCCTTCACCCACAGTTTTTTTTATTTCAATTTCAATTAATGGATTTAAATTATTATTTTTTAAATAAACGTTTTTTCGTCCATTTGTCCATTGTAAAATAAAACCAAATGAGCTAACTCAAATAGTTTCAGCTATGGAAAAGAGATATCAAGGCAAATGGAATCCTAATATGCTGGCCGATTATTGTTGGACCATCAAGAGGGATGCTCCACAGGCGAAATATAGCAGAAAATCGTCATTTCTTACTTTGTAGGTGAGTCCGAATGTTCGAATATTGTGTAGTTACGAATGTAGAAAATATTAAAGTGTTTGAAATTATAAATTCCTGTCTCTCGGAAACCTTGCGTGATGGAGAAACCCCGATATCATATTTGAATTCAGGAGAAAAAATACTACCAGAATCACATTTGTTTCTCTCTGAGACAAAAAAAAAGTTTATTTTTTGTTGCTCAGTGTAATTGTTCTCAATGCCTCCTGTTGTTTCAACTAATAAACATTGCCCACACTGTTAACGTTAGTCAATTGTTTATAATGAACGCAAATATTTCCAAGAAAGATGCTATTATTTTACTATTATTTATTATTTTCAAAACACCATCGCGCAAAAAATAAATATACAACGCACGTTTGTGAAGTGTTTTATAGAATCTCGGAAATTAAAAACCTGGCTATCGCTCGGTTTTTAAACATTTTTCCTCGATTCTGTAAAAACCACTTCCCAACCTCGCATCATAATATACTAATAAAACAGTATTGGGTGTAAAAAAATATGGGAACAACAATATAAACTTTGAGATTCTATGCCACCATAACACGTGTGTAATTAAAAAAAATCCATAATTTATGTGAATAATTACCTGATAGAAGTGTATATGTTGATTTCCCCAAAAATAAAATAAAAGTGAGAAATGCCTTAAAATAAACTATCTTAGCTTCAATGTGCGCTCCATTTCACAGCGGGAACGTCTGTTATCCTTAAGCACAATCTTCTATGTATAACATATGTGGTGAAAAGGATAAGATATAATCTACACTATATTCATGATTACAAACACTACCAACTACTAAAAACATTTTGTTAAATTATAATGTATTGACGATGAGGTTTCAAAATGTCGTTGTAAAGACGATAAAGGAGGTCATGAGGACAACATTTTATGCTATTTAACATTTTCCAATACTGTTATTTTAACACAGTTCCAATAATGGATCATATTATAATATTATAATGATATTGTGAAAAGAAAAAAATTAATATCTGAACCAGGAATCGAACCGTGGACCTCTAGTTCTCTAGGATAATGTGCAGTCCACTACACCATTCTAGACTTGGCACAAGCATTAACAATTCTTTCCGCATATACAAATCTATAATTATCGTTTCGTCCGCTGCCAAGTAGGTGTCACTACCATCGCCAACGGCCGGAGGACTGTTTTTTAAGAAGAAGTATTACTTTTTAGCTCATACTAACATAGTATCGAATTCAAAGATATTTACATTTTTATCTTATTCTGTAAATATTAAAAACTACGAAATAATACTCGTTGTTTAAAAAACTAAAACAACCCGCGTTATTAGAAAACCGAACTAAAAAATGAAAAATCATTGTAATTTCCAACACTATTGGTATAAAATTAAAGTGGTCAACAAAAAATCATCTCCAACACATATAGAATCAAACTAAAAGTTATCAACAAAAATAAAATAATTTTACCATCAAAAGCGTGGGGTGCTTTTTATGATTTTTACATTTTCTTCTTAGAGACTTTACTTTTACCAATATCTGTTTATTATCAAATATATTAATTTATATAGAGGACCCCACGCTTTTGATAGTAAAATTATTTTATTTTTGTTGATAACTCTAGTTTTATTCTATATGTGTTAGAGATGATTTTTTTTTGTTGACCACTTTTTTAATTTTTTCCCAAGCGTGTTGGAAATTAAAATTATTTTTCATTTTTTAGTTCGGTTTTCTAATAAAGCAAGTTGTTTTAGTTTTTTAAAGCTATTATTTATTATTTACACGTTGCCTCGTCCCACATAAATATTTTATTTATGTGCTTTAATTAATAGAAGGTCAATTATACTTATCAAACTAACCTAAATCAGAATATTTATTAAGTATAATTACCTGTTAATATTGCACATATTAGGGGGGTTTAAACCTAGAATAGATAAGGGAAATGGAATTAAGTTTAACTTAATCTAGAACACGGATTTGTTTTTATATCTGGGAAATTTATTTATCCAAATCTCTAATTATAGTTACATATCAACTGATTAATACCTGAAATATTCATATTTGTTTGATTTTCATTCAACTTCAATCGCGTAGGTGTTACTCTGCTGGGCCAATGAAATTTTGTTTTAGAATGTATATTTGTTAAATAAAAAATAAGCATTAAATAACGCTTTCAGATGTTTCTGAAGTTTCACAGGCACGTTTTACATTCCACATTTTTATCTTGTTTTAACCACTCCACATTGTTTTGTATAAGCCTACGTATAATCATGATAAAAAAAGACCGGCTTACATATTAATTACACATCACTTGTTAGAGCATCTAGACTAATGTAGTGAGTGTAAAAAATAAAAGTACAATTGCTTTTTTGCTAAAAGTACAAAATAATGCCAAACGTAAAACATATTTAGTAAAAAATATACATGTTTTATGGTATGTTTAATATTAACATACATAAAAGCTGCATTTCCATGCTACATGAGCCATAAAAATAAATATAAAATTGTAATTATTGTATTATTTTACGAGTAAGAAGACATTGTAAAGTGCCCTCCTCCTTCTCTTATAAAAACCTAATAACAGTAGCCTATCAACCCCAGCAGTGTAACTCAGTGCAGAATGCACGACAGTATATTGCGATGCGAGGTTGGGAAGTGTTTTTTACAGAATCGAGGTCGCTCGGTATTTAATTTCCGAGATTCTGTAAAACACTTCAAAAACGTGCGTTGTACAATTTTTTTTTTTGCGCGATGGTGTTTTCAAAAAATAAATAATAGTAAAATAATATCTTTGTTGGAAATATTTGTTTTTATTATATACAATTGACTTTAACAGTGTGGGCAATGGTTATTAGCTGAAACAACAGGAAGCAGTGAGACCAATTTAGTGATAACATGGCGGCAAGTACGTATTTATTGTTTTGTATTGTTTCAAATAAAGTTCAGTTAATTTAAAATGCAGTGATTTGTTTCGTATAATGTATATTAACACCACCTTTTGGATATTTTTGTATATACATTGTATGTAATCAATACATAGAGGGCAGTGGTTTTACTTCCCACACGCGTGTTGGTAATATCTAATATTACAGTATAGTTATTTTATTATAGTATAGCTATTTAGGTTGGCAACCCTGAAATGTAGGAATTTGAACCTTCAATGATGGTCGCCATTGCTGTAAGTATGACAAAACGCATTATCGCGCAAAAAAAAATTAAATACCTCAGAAAAAAAACACGTAGAACCTAAAATTATCAATATAGTTGTACATAATACATAAAACAGTTACATTAATCCAAAAAGAAAAGAAAGAACAGAATAATAACTAACTCATGGTTCCATCGAACCCTTAGGTTAAAGGCCTCGCTGACATAAGCTCTCCATACATACCTATCCTGAACTAATGCTTTCCTGTATATTCTACTTCCCTCAAATTGATTAATGTTATTCTCCCACCTCATTCTTGGTCTACCGACTGGGCGTTTTCCCTCTGGTTTTCCCACAGGAAGCTACCATGCACCTCTTTCATTCCCCAATTCGTGCCACATGTCCTGCCCATCGCAGTCTACGAGACTTAACTGTTATTATTATATAATTATGGCTTCCTATACATATCATGTCGCTCACTATTATGTAGTTTCCGCCATTCACCTGTCTGTTCATTTTTTGGTCCAAAATTATTCCTAAGAACTTTATTCTCAAATACTCGTAATCTCCTTTCCTCCCTTAAAGTAAGAGTCCATGTTTCGCATCCGTACAACTGGGAGAATAAGTTTTATATATTTTCAGTTTAACGTTTTTTGAAAGAGTGTCACTGTAATGCATAATAGCATGCTTTTCCAGAATTGAGTCTGTTTAATTTATTTGTATATCTCATTCCTATTTGTAATAATTATTATTGTTCCTAGGTATTTTAATTCAGCCACTTCTTCAAAATTTACCTCATTTGTCATTAGCTGTCCATTTCCACTATATAGGGCCTAATATATTTCTATGTGTAACACGTATTTAGTTTTACTGATGTTTACTTCCAGTCTCAAAGGACAAAACAATAACAATTATTGTTCTGTTGTATAATAAATACCAATCTATGTCAGAAATATCGAAAGTGATTCCACAGTTCGTAACTTCCTGAAAGAAAATGGCTGCCTCGGAACAGTAGCCCGATTGTAGTTATTTTTCAATAAATTAAAGAAGAATAAATCAATTGATGAAATTATCCACTGTACGATCACTTTTTTATACTCACTGTATTTGTACGGCAGTTATCGAAAATGTAGCCGACTCTTTTTGCGATTGTAGTTCTTATGACTTGAAATATCAATATTATATAGGCCAAGTTTCAGTTATTCACCACTGAAGGAAAAAATGACACTAGAAGTAGAAAAGTTTAAAACACGTAGGAGATTGCAACTTACCCAACATGTAAATAAGACTACAAATAAACTACATGCGGTTTAATGTTTGTGGCATTCAAAGTTATAATGAAATTCTCTTTTCAATAAGAAGCTCTTCTATTTTATTCTCTGTACGTACTGAAAGTAAAGTTGTTGAAGTCTCTCAAAGACTCGAGATTTATATAAACATACTTAGCATCCATCCATCCTATGGCTCTTACATCGCAAGTCCGGCCCCAGTCCTTATTTTTGGTGGTGTTTCTTGAACAATCTGGTTTAGTTAACCTTATTTCCCTAAAGATCAATAATTTTATGATAAACCACCGTTGAGGTTAACTAACTAACTATCTGGCACTATCTATCCCATAGGTTCATGGCCGCATAGATATATGCATCCCTATCATCAGCTAATGTTTTTCTATCAATCCTTGTATAATCTACTTCCCTCAAATCATGGTTAATATTATTCTCTCACCTTATTCTTGGTCTAAAACTGGGCATTTTCTCTCTGGTTTTCCTATAAGGAGCTTCTATGCCCCTATTTCATTCCATTTCTTATTTATTAAAATATTAAAATTATAAACTTTTTACCTCAGTCCAAGATCCGGCTGCAAGATTTACTACGTTCGTCGAGTGTATGAACAAAATCAATTTTTTTCATAAAATTGTGAATTACTGAATACATTTTTGCCGAGTTGCCTATTAAAATTCGGCCGCCAGTATGTTTAATTAAAACATAATTTATTCGAAATAATTTGATTTACTTGCAATTAAAATAAATTATAATCCAGTTCGCAGAAATCGATGTATAGAGCTAGAAAAGTTTTCGTTGTCATTGCACACTTGGCCGTAAACCTCCTCGCGACTACAGCAGGCTGTGACCCAATCAGAAATAAAATAGCGGTAAGTACGTATTTATTGTTCCAAATAAAGTTCAGTTCATTTAAAATGCTGTGATTTGTTTCGTATAATGTATATTAACACTACTTTTTGGATATATTTTTGTATACGCATTATACGTAGTATACATAAAGTGCAGTGGTTTTACTTCCCGCTGCGAGGAAACAATATAAAACAATAAATACGTACTTACCGCCATTTTATTACTGATTGGTGGCACAGCCTGCTGTAGCCGCGAGAAGGTTTGCGGCCAAGTGTGCAATGGCAACCAAAACTTTTCAAGCTCTATACATCGATATCTGCGAGCTGGATTATAATTTATTTTGATAACAAGTGAATCAAATTATTTCGAATAAATAAATAATTTATATTTTAATTAAACATACTGGCGGCCGAATTTTAAAAGGCAACTTGGCAAAAATGTATGCAGTCATTCACAATTTTATGAAAAAAAAATGTTCATACCCTCGATGAACGTAGTAATATTGCAGCCGGATCTTGTACTACCTGTTGTATACGTCGCGTCGTCCTGAACTAAAACTTTTGTTTATAAAACATAGTGAAAAAAATATAGGCCTTTCTGAAGACAGTCCATTACAGATGGTGGTGATGGAACACGGTCTTCTGAAAAACCTACATTTGTATTTATTAATTTTGACAATGTTTTATAAAAACAGAAGTTTGTTTTAGTTAAGGACGACTGATACAACAGGTACGAATTTTATAATTTTAATATTTCCTAGAGAGGTCGTGAATGACATATAGTTAGCATGTCGCCTCAAAGCACATGTGGTAGGCAACTAAGGTATTATTTAGGTGGAAGGAACTGGTTAAAATTTGTTCAGCGGCATTTTTTCAGGCCTGAGGTTCTTTTACGAGGCTGAATTTTTTTAGGCTCGACATCCACGGCTTAAAGTTCCTTCCGGAGGTCTTGTCATTAGATTTCCCCTTCCTAAAAATCCATTGATTCCGGCCGGGTTTGAACTCGCGACTGTAGGACTTGAGGCAAGGAATATAGCCACTAGATCACCGCGGCGACTAATATGCTGGTTGTACTGTTATTAATTTATTCGTCCATAGTTTTTCTGAGCAAGAACAGCTTCTTCATTGCAAACTCAGCATTTTCCGTTCTTCAATTTGGAAAGTGTGACGATATTTCCCTCCAGAGTACGCTTAAACCCATCGCTGCCATGTGAATGGGAGAATAATTTACTTCCGGAGAGAGTCATCATTCCATGTTTGCAGTTTTATTAGGGATATAAAAGTGGTAGCTTCCGGGGATATTTAGTGCTGCTGTCTACCTATGCATTACAAGGTCAATTGTGCATATTAGAATAGGCCACATTACGAACTTTTGGAAAACTTATCGACTGTCATCATCATCATCATCCTAAGGCGCGACGCGACAACTTCAAAAGTGAAAGTTTTGGCCTTCTGAACAATCCTCCTCCATGCCAATCTGTCGCTTGCTCTGTCTCACTTTCAAATTTTCTTTACATCGTTCATTGTGTCATCCTCCCATCTGATCTTCGGTCTTACAACTGCTCTGTCTCCTATAGGTTTCCATTTATAGAGCTTCTTGACCAGTCTCTGATCATCGATTCTTAGCAAATGTCCAAGCCAACTAATTCAGATATCTCATATCGATGGTGGGCAATGAAAACCTCGTTTTTGGTAAATTTTACAGGAGAAACATATAACTGTTTTAAATAATTATAAAAAATTATATAGAAATAGTTCCCACATATTTTACTACAGAATACAAGTCAAGTTATTAATAAATTTGAACTCCGTGTTCTCAGCAGGTTATGCATCACCTATTTCTGTGCTGGCTACTGGAGTTATGTGGTTTTCAATAACTGATGGAGTTACGAGGTTTTCATTGCCTACCATCGATATGGTTTACTATATTCTGATTTTTTATTAATTTATTTAGTTCGTTATTTGTTTTGATTCTCCAAAAGTTATCAGTTCTTATATTTGGTCCAAATATTCTTCTTAAAAGTTTCCTTTCAAAAATTAATAATTTCTGTTTTATTAGGACCCAAGTTTCACTAGCATAGGCCTATGTAACAACTGGTCTAATGAGTGTATATTATAATCTTATTTTTTGCTGTTTTTTATATTAATTTACTTTTAAATAAGGTTATATTTGCAAAATGAGCTTTATTCCCATGCACCAATCTTATCGTAATTTCCTCTTCTAAACTTATCGACTGTATTCAAAATTATTCGATTATCTTGGATCACACATCGTGGTGGCAACCTAATGCGAGTTGAGTAATTCCAATAGGTGGAATATTTAAAAGTTCTTCTTCTTCTTCTTCTTCTTCTTCCTTCCAAGTATTAGGCCAAGGCCTGTTACGATCCTATAGAAAATTTTCCCTCCAGCGTTTCATAGGACGGCCCAGTGATCTTCGTCCTCTTGGTATATAATTATAAACAGCTTTGGGGATCCGATTTGAACTCATTCTTTCAAGATGGTGTTTCCAATTTAGTTGGTACTGTTTAATATATTCCAAAATTGGCGTAGTCTTCAATTCTTTTAAGATATCGGTGTTCCTTTTCCGATCCCATCTGGTGTAACCCGCTGTTCTGCGCATGAATCTCATTTCACAAGCCGTTATTCTGCTTTCATGTTGTTTTCTTAGTGTCCATGCTTCACTACCATATGTCAACACTGGTCTAGCCAAAGTGTTATATAAACGTAATCTGGTGTTTTTTTTGTACAAGGGATGGTTTCATAACTTGATTAATAATTCCTAAACTTTTATTATAACTAGTAACTTTTTCAGGGATATCCTTTTCATCCCAGATAGAGAGATAATATCCAAGATATTTAAATTGATTAGATCTCTCTAAAATTTTATTCTGGAGACAGATTTTACTTTGTATGGGGTCCTTCCCATGAAGTGCCATAATTTTAGTTTTGTTAATTGATATTTCCATATTAAATTTGGCACCTATTTTTTGTAAATTATAAATTGATCGTTGCAAATCATTTTCGGAAAGTGCCAGAAGAGCTAAATCGTCTGCAAAAAGAATAGCATCGAGTTTGAGGTTCCTATTGATTGGTATATATCCTCGTTTGTGTTTTCCTCCATTCATTTATTAATTTATTCATGTATATAATGAAAAGCACCGGTGAAAGTCCACATCCCTGTCTTACTCCAGTGTTGATCTTTTCCCAAGAAGATAATTTGCCATCTTGTTTAACAGAGATTTCATTATCTTTATAGATGTTGAAGATATTAGTAATATATTGTTGTGGAACGTTATCATCAGCTAAAATTTGTAGTAATATATTTCTGTCTACTTTGTCAAAAGCCTTTATAAAGTCAACGAAGGCGATATGAGTTTCTATATTGAATTCCTTGTGCTTTTCTAATAGTAGTTTTAGAGTAAAGAATCCATCTGTACAAGATCTACCCTTTCTGAATCCATTCTGCTCTTCTCCAATTATATTTTCATAAATTTTCCTCAATTTATTCTTAACTATATTAGCATAAATTTTATTTAATATTTAAAAGTTAGGCGAGTTATTTATGGTAGCTTTTTAAGTTTGTTATGAAAGGAATCCTATTTTAGAAAATTGGAAAAGTTTAAATATTTTTCATGGTAAGGTTTGCAATCCTGTTCTTTTCATAATTCATAGTTATCTTTGTATGATCTGTGAAGCATTTGTTACCATTAATATAGCTTCCTTTAAGTTATATCATTTTCCACGGATTTTTAAAATTTTATTTTTACGGTATTTCTTCTACAACCAAAAATTTCTCTCTCTCT